>NQII01005238.1:0-32728 GCA_002778355.1 Clitarchus hookeri | reverse complement strand
ATCGCTTCCCTCTGGTACCTCCTCTGCTCCTGGGTTCGATGTTCCCTCGGTGTTTCCATTCAGGGGACGTCTTAAATCCTCTTCGCTGGCGTTTTTCCGGTCCTGGCAATTACGCCATGGCGGTCTTCTCTCTCTCTCTTCACTTCTTGTTCGCTCTCGGGCGCCATCTTCTCTCTCATCCGGCCTCTCTTCCCCGTTCGTTTCCCTCTGTGTGCGCGCTCCTGCTTCCCTCTCGTCCACGCGCCCTATTTCCTCTCCACGCCTTTCTTCGCTAGTTTCGGCCGTATCTTTCCCTNCCGCTGATCTTGCCCCTTCCGCCGGACCTGGTTCGAAGTCTCGAATCCTCTTCTACTGCTCTGAGGATTAAGTTACTCGTTCTGCTGAGAGCTTCTAATCCTCTTGCTCGCCTGAGGATTTTCCGGCCCTTCCTTCGAGAAGCTTCAAATCTGATTTCCTTATTTTTCCATTTTTTGGAAATGTATTGCGAAAAAAAAAAAATGTTTTTTGGTAAAATAATTAATTTCGGAAATGATTTTACGGGTGAAACATGTAATTTTGTCGATAACATGACTGTCCTAGGCCGCCTCGATAACCGTGGTGGCTGGTGGCTCCGAGCTCCGAATAATATATCTGGTCCCAGAAGGAACTTTATCAAACTACTAAGGACAAAGTGAGGGTGAAAAGAAGGGTTATGTGCTAACCATGTTGTTACCACGGTTTCTAATGACACGAGACCGTACTTTGTTGTACTCGCCAGAAAACAAAAAAATCCGGCAGTGATCCCGATCAGAATCGAACCTGGTGCATGGTGATGGGTAGTGCACAGTCTAGCTGCTGCNCATGGTGATGGGTAGTGCACAGTCTAGCTGCTGCATGGTTTTAACCAAAGTTATTTTTCAGCTGTCGTAGTGGACTACATACAGACACAAAGTATAAAATACGAATTTGTCATTTAATTAATACAATGGCGTACCTACCGTAAGCTAATAAGCTGAGGTTGTAAACAAAAATAATTCACATTTTTGCAGTTTAGAACGACAATTTTTTTTATAGTTAGAGTTACACATATATGGTTCATGTCTTACAATATGCATAGTAATTTATTATTTCCACATTTCGACAGTATTTTTATTTAGAGAATATAATTGTACAAGTCTATCGCAATATTATTAACAGTATATTAAGGGGCTTGCCTACCTGGTCCTTGAAATGTGTTTAAAAACAAGTTATTACGTCTCTGTCACTTTGTGTGCCTGATTCCCCTCCGCTTTGTGAACTACATGCTCGAATTTCACTTGTTCTTTTATTTTTTTTACTATGATTATTTATTTCGCCAGTGTGTGGAACAAGGTTGCCAGCAGATCTGTGGCACGCCTGGGATGTTTGAACGTGCCAGTCATTGATGCAACGTACGCAGACGTGCATTCATATGCGAGGTTATATTTTCGAGTATATGCAAGAGCGAATCACTGCTGGTGCACAGGCAAGGGGTAATACCACGGACATGGGTGCATCAAGTACGGCTACTAAGGGCTCCGCCTGCCTGCACAGCTGTTTCGCACTTTCGAGGCCTCGAAACACGTGAACTGTAAAGCCAACTCTTACTTACTCATCACTTGTCTCATCGCCTCGACGTGCAAGGTGCCCAACTGACCTACCATAATTCCACCGGCAACACATCTGAACGTGACTTTAAACAGTGACCGTATATTTTTATGGTACGCTAATCAAGATAAAAGTATATTATGTTTTTCTAAGACAACTCTCAAGTTTATCTATATAAAATTTAGCAGCTTAAAGTATAGCACACCAAAATTAAACATGAGTCGTCAGAATATCGCGCCACATCCTTCCTGTAGTAGTACGCATCACATTGAAATCATAGATTGGATGGTAAAATTTAGTCTGATCATTAATAGTATATTAAAACTTACGTTGTATGCACTTACAACATTTGGTAAGGGGACACTTGCGCTTCTTTTTTTGTGTAAAGTGAAATCAAGCACTACAAAAAATTAGCATCTGTAATGCATTGCGTGAATTAAAGTAAACTCTTAAAATATAATTATTGTAATCACTGAATGCCTTGAACTTTGAGAGCCTCCAGCAACAAGTCGTATTGGCTTGAATAATTTATAACTAACAAAGCACAAAACATTAAAACTGGCATATCTGCAAATAAAGGTATTGTACTTACAATATGTGTGCGCTAAGGAATCGATGCTATTTCACTAATTTTAAGGATAAATGTACTTTTACGCAGAGTAAAGACATTCAAAGTACACGGAACTCGGTGGACACTCTGCTGCCACATACAAGCGTAAAACCACACAATCACATTGACAGTGTAGGTTCGCTGAGCGGAGTGCTGGCATTCCCACGCGGTTCGTCGTGCCAGCTCGCTGATCCTCTTAGCGCGGCTTAGAGCTACACCAACTTGCAGCAACCTCGCGCCAGCCGAGACAAGTGTCTGCTTTCAACTAAGGCTGGCCCAGGGCCAGGTCCTGTGGTCTTCTTGGCAGGCGCGCCACTTCATTCTGCTGCACCTCGTATATCTTTCCATTTTTTATTATGATTATTTGTTTCGATGGCAAGTTCATGTTTGCGAAGTTAATTATTTCCTTATATATTTCTCATGTAATTCTAAAAGATTTTTTTTGCACTTAATTTTTTTTTATTTGACTCTCGATCATGTCTTGTAATACTGCAGGGTGGATGACAAAAAAATTAATATATTTATAATATTATTCCATATTGATTTGTTATTTTTTCGTAGCACACAATTGTACACACCTATGCACTGGTAGTAGAGACTGGTTTAATTATTTTACGCTAATACTGCTTTTGTAATGACGATATACTCTATTTTAGTGATAAATACAAAACAAAAATGCTTTACACATTTAACAATATTAAATTTACCCAGACAAGATTGTAACTTGCAACCTTGTGCACAGGAAGTCAGAATGTTACATTTGAGCTATCAATACACATATCGGACTCATATAGTTTAAGAAATATGTATTAAAAGTAGGATTTGTACTCAAGTTTTGTTTGAAATTATTCATATCACGTTTGGTAGGAATCTGTTTTTAGACAAGGCATTTGATTGACACAGAAATTATAAAGCCTTGCCATAGCTTAATATTTATGCATTAGATTATATTTCCTTTGAAATATTATTCATGTAACATTTCATCCATAAAATCGGAATATTTTTGCTGCAACAGATTGACAGAATCGGCCTTAAACGTATTTTTTTAGTGATTCGAAAATTTTATATAGCTTTTACTTGCATGCAATATTAGCAAACTTGTCTTATTTTAAATTCGTAATGTTTCATTTTGACGTTAATCCGTTGTAAGTGCTACTCTAAGCCCTGACTAAAAGTTAGTCCGTAATAAAGCAAGATGATCTCCGGACTAGTAATAACACAGTTCTCTGAAGAAATTTGGTCGGTGGTTGATCTTTTCTTAGTCCGGCCTAAAAACGACTATGAATAAGGCCCTGTATTTTACTTTCACAGTAGAAATGAAATACACAAGAAATCAAGAAGAAGTGCAAAGTAGGAAATGCTTTATTTTTCACAAAAAATAATTTTTGTTTGTATTGTCAAATATGTTTTGTTTAGTGTTTGCCAACGAAGTAATAATATGATAACCCAGTAAACCAACTGAATGCAACACAAAGTGTATAAGAGGACAGATTTACTACAATAGGGAAGTTTTCTTACGAAAGTAAAGCATGAGATAAATCAAGTTCATGAAAAATTAATATAATGCACTTATTTAATAACTATGATAATTTACAATAAAATGTATTTTTATTGTATTTTTGCAGATTTTAACTTATTGCAGACTAAATCAACAAGATACAGTGTAAGTATTAAAACTGTAAAACAACACCGGATGATTGATTTAACTTGAGATTACGGAATATCGTGAACTATGTGCGTTGTACCACAAAAAGTGTACAAATAAAGACCTGTCTACATTTGCTCTATCCCAACCAATGTCTTAGGGCAAGGATACGCTGATTGGTGCATGTAACTCTCTGACTTCATGGCGCTGTCCCAACGTCTCGTGTCCCAAGTCAACCCTCGTCACAAGTCAAAACAATCAGGAAACTGAACTTTTTTCCAAGTTGTGTCCTGTGTTAATAGAGAAAGAAGAAGAATTAAGGTACTTTCGATTGCATTCATGAAATGTTTGCATTGCAAATGTAAACAATGTACGTGAAATGTGGGCTGTCTCAAGAGGAACATGATAAAATGCTAATTTGCGTTTGGTTTAAACTATTTAATATAAAAAATGAAATTTTTTAAAATAAAAAGTCTGAAGAAAATTCTTGGATATCAGTTGGTGTGCTTATTTAAAAGAAAACTGCTAGGGCCTATAACCAAGATAAAATAATATTTTAATCACGCATCTCGCAGACATTAAATAATAAAAAATCCAGCCATGTAAAAACCACTACACAAAAACAAATAATGTGCCGAATATACTGCGATCTAGTGTCAGATTGTTAAAGGTCACTTTCGAACAACACATTTGTAGACCACATTCGGACTGTGTCAATGTGATGCCACTCTGGACGTCGAATTTGTGGCACGTCCACAGGTACGGCCGATTGTAGACAGGTCTTCAACCCTCATTGTTTTGGAGGGGGCAATTCAAGCCAGACGCGAGGTTCACTGTGTGGCAGAGCGTGGCGCACCTGTTACATGCTGCACCTATGTACTCTCTCTCTGACGACACTTCACATGTGGACATCTAGTTCTAATTGTGAAATGAAGCTGTTATGAGCGACGGGGTTTCCCATTTGCAATTGCAATGTTTCTTCTGGTGATACGCAAGACAACTCACCGAATACAAGCACCCCGATGGCGGGAGGCATCTGCATACAGGTTACGTATAGTCAACGTTGATAGAAATGCATTACAACATGGGGGTTCCCGTTGCAGAAATACCTAGAAGCTTACCCAATTTTCGCTGTCAGTAGTACTATCTATCACAAATCACACGATATGTTTATGACATAAAAGTGGTCGTATGTATCGCAGATTCCTTCTGGAATGAAATGTGGTTGTTCCCAACTGATGTCAACAAGTTTAATATAATTTGAACCGATTACAGCGCCATCTAAAATGAACAGCAAAAACTGTTTCTAATAAATCTTTCATAAGTATTGACGTAGAATGTGATCTGCAATGAAAAATAGGGGTCCCCATAAAAAATTCCATCTGCTGAAGGTCAGGAACATGCGAGCCACCATGGGCTTATCGTGGTGGCATGGCTTTGTGACTTAAAGTTTTTATACGATTATTGCTCTCCTGTCATTCAAACATTCCTTCGTGGCTCGAAGCCTGTCCAGTCGTATTTTGCATTTGCATTTCCCATATATTTGCAGAACACCGAATGGTTTTATTTTATGCAACCCCTTTCCTTCAAGTCATCGGTGATCGAAAGAAAATATCTCCTCATGTGCGAGTGATTTCCACCTTTTCGCAGGCCAATAAAATTTCTGAGTTTATAAAGAAGTTCATCTGGGTCTTCGAGAAATATGTAACGATTGTTTTGCCGTCTTCTGTATTCTTCGGGTCATATGTAGCAGCAGATTTGTTGGAGATGTGAGTGAGAATGTATGGAAAATCATCAACATTTTCATTGTCTTCATCATCATCGCTGTCTTCAACATCGTCATTCCCCCGTCATTTCTCAGTTCTTCATCAGCACATTCATCAACGAGTTTCCTTTCCTGGGTAGTTGGGGTGTCGTTGGTGATATTAGTCTTCGCGGCTACTGGTTCTGCATTGTTTTCTTTAAGTTCACACATTTCACATGCCAGTTTAGCAAGTGTGTATTTAGCACAAACAGAATCTATCGCATGCTGTTTGTCGCTTGTATAATCTTTACCGCTCATATTTTGTGAACGACGAATGCTATGTATTAGCATGAGGCAGCGACACCAACATTTGCGGTTTCTGGCTAGAAGAAGGAACACTATACTTGAAGACTTAGACATTTCTGTTTAAGTTATCACTCAAGCGAAATGCCTAGAACAGTTAACGCAGCTCCATAACACACAGTTAAATTTTTTTTCGTACTTTTACAAAAAAAATGTTTGGAAACTAGTTGTCAAAGAAATTCTAGGCAAATAGAAAACAATATTTATAAATGTTGATATGGTAAGACATGATAACATGTTCGGTTGGTTTGGTGGTATGACATGATCAATGTTCGGTTGATTTGGTGGTATACCAAGAGATTATCTTCGACGGCATGGGCAAAATGGCCTAATGGTATAATTGATACATATAAGTATAATGGTTTCATGGGATGTTTAGTTAGTGCGAGAGGGCTAGAGTGCTTGCCTGGCATGGTTGGTTAGCATGATTGGATGGTATGGTATGTTGGTATGGGATCTGAGACCTAAACCTGTATGGCTGTCGTAGATGGTTAAATTGATGGTATGGATGTTATGATAGCTTTGTTGGAATTTAATATGGGAATAGTTGGTTGGACTTATGGCATGGCTTGTTCATATTAAAAAACTGGTAAGGTTAGATGATATGTCATTAGATACAGTAGTCAATATATTTGACTGTTGAGTCTGAGGTCGGCGTTTGGTATGGTGTGTATAGTTTATAGCATGGCTGAGGTATGTTTGGGTTAGAATAGATGGTATATTTGGTTTGGATGGTTTTGTTTTTTCGATATCAGTGTATATGCTTCGTTCATGTTGATAGGACTGGTATAGTTATCTGGTATAGTGGTCGCTGTGGTTGCCATATGTCATGTTGGTAAGCTAGTGTTATGGATAAAGTTATGATCTGTATGATACTCTATGGTACTCAGTATGGCTGGGATTATAGATATAATTATTTGGTATGCACATGGTATGATACCTGGTAGGTTTTTTCGGTGGGTTATTGGTATGGATGGTTGGTATAATTGACTGGTTTTTTGGTTGATGTAGTGATTGATATTGATGTTTGGTATGCTGGAGGGATGGTACATGCTATGTTTTGGTCGGTGTGATTAATGGTAAGGATGGCACGTATAACCGGCTTGTTTAATGGTGTTGATATGTTGATATATCTGGGTATATTGTTGGTATTGTTTCTTGAATATTTTCTAAAAGTCTGCTGCTAATGATACTTTGGCAGACATTTAGAGTTATTATTTTTTTTATATTTTAGTAGATGTGGTATGTACTCTATTATGGGTAGTATGTTGCTAAGTAGGTTTTATTTGGTGTTGGTCGGAAGAACAGAAGGTATGGGTAATAGGTATATTTTTTCGTAAGGCCTGTGTGTAAACTGGATGGTTGAGGCATGTTTGAGTTATAGTGGGTGGTAAGGGTGGAGAGTATATTTGGTCTGATGTTGATTGGTAGAACATATCGAATTTTTGTTAGGTTATAGGCTGGTCTCAAATATATACATGCTTGGTATATTTGGGTTATGATGTATGGTATGGTTGGTATGTAGGGATTCCAGTATACTTGTCAAAATATTACCGGTTTATGCCAAATGGAATGGTCAGTATGTGAGTTTCGGTGAGTCCTATACTGCTAAGGCAGTCTTGATTTAAAGTGGTTGGTATGGGCAGTCAGTGTATTTTGCTGGTGTCAGTTGGTATGGTGGATGGTATGGGAAGAAGCTGATTGTGTCGCAGTGTTTGAAATGACTTTGTATGGCACGGACTGTATGTTTTATTGGTATACTTGTTGTATTTTTTAATATTATTGGGTTATATGACTAACTTATTATATTTGGCTGGCATCGTCTGGTAGAGCAGAAGGTATGGACAGTAGGAACATTTTGGTAAGGCTTGTGTTGGCTGAATGGTCGAGGTATGCTTTAGATATAGTGGGCTGTGAGTATATTTCGTCTAGTGTACGTAGAACAGATGGCATGGGTAATAAGTATATTTTTTGGTAAGGCCAGTGCGGACTGAATAGTTTGAGGTATATTTGAGTTATAGTGTGCAGTAAGGGTGGTGTCGAATGGCAGAGCAGATGAAATTGGTGTTAGGTTATGGGCTGGTTTGAACTCTACAGTTGCTTGGTACACTTGATGCATGATGGATGGTATGATTGTCATGTTGGGTGGTATGGTTGATTAGTAATGGCTGAGTTATTCTTGGATCATAGAAGATGTTATGGCTGGTACATTGGGTGGTATTGTATCAGTACATTATGTTACATTGACAAATGGTAAGGATTAATGTGATATGGGCTGGCCTTGAATGTATGGTCGCTTGAGTAGACGTGGATGTGTCTCCCTTTCTCTTTGGCTGTATTGGATTTTAAATATAATTCTGGTTGATCTGACTGTTCATTTGTGTGTGTAAGGTGAATGTTACTCGAAGTGCTGATTGACCGCAGTCAGTTTGAAGTGCGTTTCTGGTGTCTGGACATGTCAAATTTTCTTAAGAGGCTGAAATAATGCTAGGCATGCAGGACACGCGAGTGGTTAGAATAAGTATGATTTGTATCATAACAATGGTAGGTTAGTTTATGTAAGTATATTTTAAATTTTTGCTGGACTTTTGTAGGTTAGGTTTGGTTTTGTGGGCTTTAGTATGTTAAGTTATGTTAGTTTGACAGATGGTAGGGATGTTTCTGTTTCGGCTGGTCTGAACTCTATAGGTTCTGTAAACTTGGAACATTGAATGGTACAGAGTCTGCTTGCAAGTATATGAGCAGTTAGTAAGCTTAGTTTGACAGTGGCAGTCGTGAAAGACACTTCGTCTCAGCTCGTGTATGCACCTGGGATACATTATGGAACCAAAGGTTGCTGGTCCATCAACATATGAGGTTGGCACAGTGCTATCGACTTCTTCAGACGGGGCCCTGTGGCACCACCACCACCATTCTCTTCTTCAGGCATGGCACCGACAACGCCATAGACTTCTTCGGATGGGATACCTACAGCAGTGCAGTCAACGATGACTTCGTTACTGTGAGAAGATATTTACACAAAGCTACAATACTCGGAGACATGAGGTCAACTGTATTCAGAATGTGGAACATGCTACTTTTGATGTGAAAATTGTAAATCACAGCTTGGTTGGCGAAGTGAGAACCTCAAAAGATATCTCGAAACCTGTACTAATCTAACTTCACTTCCTGTTAAGCATTGTCTGTTAACATTACATCGGAGCTGTACTGATATGTTAACTGACGCGACAAGCACTGGAAAATCATCGATGCAGAAAATTTCAGCTGTGAATGCCATCGGCAGTTCGCTGCTTTCATCGCGTCTTCCATGCAGCTAATGCGACAAAACTTTCGTAAATGCTAATGAAGCACGATTACATGAAATAACGCATATGTAAGGAGTATTATCCGCATGGGGTATCGATTCGAGAAGTGCTATAAACTGTTTGCACGCACTGACAGTTTAAATATATATTTTAAACGATGTAAAAGTGATGTATCATCCACCAACATTGAATGAACGAGCAGATCATCCTTCCTTTGTGCGGTTTACAGCGAAAACTGGCCCTAGTGCAGCTTCGACAGCTGAATCATATGTTATGCCTATCAAGTCGTCATCGCAACCTACAAAAATAACCTATGAGATGAAGCCGAATGAAAATTGATTTTTCCTGAATCAATCTGCATTCAGGGGTATTTTAAAAGATTATTTTGCTCCGAATCTGACGTCTTCGATGAAATATGTTTGTTCATTTTGAACATACACGAAACAAAATTTAACAAACCAACTTACAGAGGAGGTGGAAAAATACAGTGGTGTGAAATATAATTAATATATGGCTGGAATGCAGTTATAGTAAACCAGAGCCATACAATGATTGGCATGCAAGGAAGGCATTCAAGACATCGAATGTACTTATCTGTAATGTACATGACATCGAAGAGAGTGTTGAAAACAGCATAAATAAGGTATGCTGTGAGGAAGAAAAATGGTAATGAAGGGCTCTGGCTGGTCACTCGAATCGGTAGAGCATCTACACTTGAGAACGAGCGGATTCGGTCCACTCAACACATAGGCAAAATACTGATATAGTGGTCTTTGGTGTGGATTATGAACACAAGAAAATATCCACATTTCATGATATCAGAAAGTGTGTATATGCACAGAGCCTAAGCAAGTGAGAAGCCTATATATCGGCGATGGTTATATCTCTAAGGAGCCTACAGTGCTAAGAAGTTTATATCTAGGTTGCTGCAACTCCCATCATCGGTGTGATTGACAAGACAAGAGTAACATATTTTCATTCCTGTAAGTCCTACATTTCAATGCCTACAACAAGTACAAATATGACACAACTCATCAGCAGGTGCAACAGAACATGCATAATCGCCTACTATGGTGCACCACAAAATCTGCATGAGGTCATGAGCGGATATATTTAGTTAGGTGGGTTAATTTTATGGAGCTTAGTTTGATAGAGATCTAGGTGAGAGGCAGATCGTCTCAACAGTTGACGGCACCTGTAATAAATATTATGGAGATGGCAGTCATGGGTCCAGCAGAAGCGCCATCAAGTTCTTCAGATGGGACACCTTCAGGAGCACCACCATCGACTTCTTCAGGCATGATGCAGACAGCGCCATCAACTTTTTCGGATGGATCTCCTCCGCCAGAAAAAACTTATCCCTGCAGTTACTGTGACAAGGTAGCATGTCACGACAGCATGAAATTTATGGCTGTATGATCAATCCCAACCTCATTAAATATCTATGCTTATGGAGAGGGTCGTTGCTTTATCTCAGTGATACTTACTGCAAACATTTTAGATCATGCAAAGTTAAACTACTGGCCTCATCGAAGTAACGGTGTTGGTTCTGCAACAGAGATTTCTTGCAGCTACCATCGGCGGTGTGATGAATGGTAATTTCGATCCTATGGCTCCTCTACCAAACTAGACTGCGACCAGTATGAACGACAAACCTGCGAACTCATCACAAGGCGCAACATCTCTTTCCACGAAGAAATCTTCATTCCTGGTTCCTGCTCCTTCCGGCATGATGACATCCGAACCTCCTGGGTCCACTAGTGTATCATTTACAGAACTTTCAGTTGCATATCTGTGTCGCTTTTGCTGCAAGAACTTTGCCTTGAAGCTTACTGCATGACGATACGAAGTTTATAAGTGCGAGAATAGTTGGTTTCATGCTTAACGAAGGACTGAGATTTGTATAACCCCAACAAAATTTAAGCTTAGGGGGTATTTCTGAAAGATTGAACTTTCAATGAATTATCGGTGTCGCTTTTGCTGCAAAGATTTTGCCTTCGAACTTACTGCACGATGACACGATGTTTATAAGTGCCTGAATAGTTGGTTTCACGTTTAACGAAGGACTGCGATTTGTATAAGGATGCACACTTTACATGGACGAACATGAATATTTTTAAATGTTTTTGTAGTAATATATTTTAATAAATTTCAAACACAAAAATGTAATAATTATTTTTTTCTTGTTAGCCCTATATTATAACCAGTCTGTTATAGACTGATTTCGTTAAAAACACTACTATGAAGGAAATATATAGGTTAATCACTATGGTTATAAAGGGCTTAAACATACATTCATGGGGCTAGAAATTATATTTGCAAAATTAATTTTACGAGCCTTCCTCCTAAGAGTTTGCAAATTATATTAGCATACCTAAATGCCTGTACATATTCGCTTGTCCACGAGCCAACTTGCGAAAAAATGTGGTCTGCTATATAATTATTTTTAATGAATATACTATAAAAACATTCAATGTGAGCATAGGCACATGATTCAGAACCCAACTGAAAATAACGAAATGTTTTTAATACAATATTCCCATTAAAAAGTTTTTAAAACTGCAAATATGATGAATTTAAAATGAAAAAGCTCTACAATAAATGTGGTCATGAGCCATATATGCATTGATTGAAAATCTATTTAATAAAATGTTTAATACACTAATGTAATTGTACAAAGGAATGCAACTTCTTTGTTTGGACAGCTGTTATACGACATTTAAGCATTATTTAATGTGGCCACTTTTGTAGCTTAGTGGTTAGAGCTCCTGACTCCTGTTCGAAAGGCTGTGGATTAAATTCCCCATCCCTCCATTAATCTTTTTTTTTATTTAAATGTTATCAAGTGTCACAGGAAAGTATAAAATCTACAGAATTTATCATTTATAAACCGATTTTGCAATAAAAATACATATTCGATACATTGTACTGAATTTTTTTTTAAAGATTTCTGCATTTTTAAATTTATAAATAAAATAAATTAAAATAAAATAATTCTAATTATTTATAAATNTTTTTTAAAGATTTCTGCATTTTTAAATTTATAAATAAAATAAATTAAAATAAAATAATTCTAATTATTTATAAATGCATCGATTCCTAGATGTATGGTCGTTTTAAGATTGATTTGGCAAGGTCAGTCAGCTGCCGGACCCGCAAGAGGGGTGTGGGAAGAGGTGTTGGGCAACAGGTAGGGGAAGGGCTAAGGGGGAAGGGCTAAGGGGGCCGGTCGATGCTTTTCGACAGAGTTTGGTGTTGGTGGGAGCCCATGGCCGTGTGTTTAGAGGACAACACTACTGTTGGGGGGAGGGGGTTACGTGGTCTTGGGATGTAAGGTATGCGGGGTGGTTCGAGTATCTTTGAGTGTGGGCGTAAATGTATTGATACTTTCAATGTAATCTCCGACGACGATGTTTGGGGGAAGTGATATAGATTGCTTTAATTGTTTGATAATTTTACAGAAAAAATGGGGTTTAAGCTGTGAAGGGGAGGTGGGTAGTGGGAGAGCGGGCAAGGAGGGGTGACGAAATTGAATTGTGTTTGAGGCATGGGTGTGGGGTGTTGGTAAGTTAAGGTAACGGTACTGTGTTTTGAAATGGAAGGAGGTTTAGGGGCATACCTCTTAAATCCAATATGGTTGCCCTGATATTGGGTTACATAATCAATATGACATCACGATCGTATGCGCCTTGAAAAAACGAGTATGGTGATATATAACACTCAATACTTACTCCCTTAAACGTTTTAATTGTAAATTATATTTAATTAAAACAATTATTTAAAATTCATTTTATTTTATCAGCTTCTCAGATTCCTTATTGTGGCTGATTTTCGGGATATCTGAACCACATTGAGGAATCAGTCAGCCACATTAAGGAGTAAGCAATTTTTTCACAATTTTTTGGACATTTGGGAGGGTTTGGGGAAAAAAAAAGAAAAATGTTGTGGAGGTAAAAGTGATTTTTGGGTAAAATAATTGATTTATGAAGTGAATTTTGGGGTAAAACAAGTAATTTTTTAGAAAAAGATAGCAGAGTCCAAGATGGCGATGGATCCGAAAATCCACAGCCCCCCCCCCCCNTATATATATATAAATATATATATATATATTTGTGGGCCACAGTCGGCATGGCCTGAACTCGATCGCGATATGCTATGAGGCATTTTTCGTGGTTCAATCTTTGGTTCGCGATGTGACTTGCGTGTGTATACATATATATATATATATATATATAAATATATATAGTTTCATTTTTTATATAAGAAGAGTGATAAATAAACAATGTAGTACAGAAATTTATTTAATTAAAACTTTTATTTAAAAAATTTACTTCAATAATTTTTTTTTAAAATTTTAAATTTTGAATTCAAAATTTTTTATATGTAACTAAAAAATTAATTTTAGCAAAATACATATTAAAGTAAAAATTTGGCTTCTTACCACTTTTAATAAGTTTAACTTAAAACTAAGCAAAACACTTTTAACTAAAAGGTTTAAAATAAATTTATTCGAATTGAAAATATTTTTAAACGAAAAGTTTATAACTAAATAGTTTACTATACAAAAGAGGTTTATTTCTCACCGTTCTTATGCTACTAAAAAAAACTTCAAATAAAAAAATGATTATTTTTCATAAGGCAAGCTGTAATTTATCTGTTAATATCTTCTAAATTATTAACGATATTTTAAAGTATATTAAGAATTTAATTATATATGTTACATTTTATTCCAAATAAGGAAATATTGTTTTAACCAGATCTAATTAATTGATTAGTAAATTGTTTTTATTCAGAAATTGTACGATTCTTAAAAAAAATTAATAATCGATTTATATATTTAGTACAAGAATAGCCTGACAATTGTGGAAATTCATGTAATTGAACGTAATATGTATATATTCAAATAAGGTCATTGTTTGACCATTATATTAATTAGATCAGCATTAATTTATAATTAACATTTATTCCTGTAGAAGCTAATGCTATTGGAAAACCTTCAATAAGATGAAATCTTTCATAATTAATCATGTTTATTTTACAATATATTATAATAACTATTCCTCCCAAGGATCTTTGATAAATATGAAAACTATTAAAATGTTGCGGCAAGTATATTAAACAATTTGTTATCAAAAATGGATTACTTTCGATTGCATTATCTTTTACATATTTATCCAAACATATATGTTAAAATATTTTAAATTTATCATCGATAATAAGAAAGATGTTAATATTTTTATTGGCACACAAATCTTGTGAATATGAGATATCTGTGGCTTTGCTTGTAGGCTGTGGAAAATTATTTATTGATTTTCCATATATAACTTCTATATTTAAAATATTAATTTTACTTGGTTCAAAATTAATATTATGTATTACGTAAGTGATAGAATTGGAATAATATACATATATTCCGTAAACATAAATAATAACCAATATCATGAACTAAAACAGATAAACTATTTTTATCATCTGGATCTGGTTATTGATCATCTATAATATTACATTGTTGGTTTTTATTTATATAAATTTGAATTATTTAATTTGGTTGTGTTGAAAAATAAGCAGGGCCTAAAATTTTATTTGTTAATTTGATTGGACTATTTCATGACGGTTGTAATTGGTATCTATGAACGCCTTTGTAATGTCATAAAATTAGGCCATATGCAGATTTTAATTATTTACTTAGTTATGTATTTGCAAGATATCATATTTTCACAGATATTATTTTTCATTCGCACATTAATTATGTTAATTGGTATGTAATATAACTACTCTTTTAAACTTAGATTCCTCATTTTATCGTAAGCACATTTATATGTCTTTCCAGTCTGTTATTTTTGTAATGTGTTTAGAAGGCCCTAGAATGTGAGCAGTTACTGATCTTTTGACATGGTAACTAAGTGACGTGTTGAGTAATTCTGCCTCTAGCTCTCTCGTGATTGGTTAGTTGTAAACAGCGTTAATTAATTAAACGTTTGAAAGGAATTTTTAGTCATCTTGGTGTTCGAAGGCAGGACGCTAGCCCGCGAGTATTTGGCGCGCAGGACTTTTAAATTAGATTATTTTAGAAGGACCCGTGTTCGAACCTGAAAACAGGCTGACTCGAAAGAGACGAAGACGCGAGGCAAGTTTGAGGAAGAAGTAGGCCTGTTTCGCTCACCGCCTGCGTATATTTCTCTGGGAAATGCGTATATTTCTCTGGGAAATTAGTTCGAAATACCGCATGCTCCAACATGTGCCGGGACTGTAATGGCACTACAGGCCCGAGAGCCTGAATAGGGGAGCCCGCGATGTGAGATCCTGCCGCAACCAGGGAGGTGCTACTGCCGACAACGAGATCAACAGTAACGCCTTGAACTTCGGGAATTCTTAGTTTTTAAAATTTTATTCAGTTAAGTTTGAGAACTATTTTATTAAGAAGGAGAGACGAAATTATTTAATTATATCAAGTACAGCTGGCTCCAAATTATTTTAACCATGGCAACTTACAAACAAAAGCATCGCTCTTAAAACACTGAGATAGTCTGGAGCAAAGAAACAAACCAATTAATTTAATTTTCTGGAAGTTAGAAATTTTCAGTACCAAGTCTAAAGTAAAATGGAACAAATCAGTCACGAGAGAGGCTAGTGTTGCTTAGGCCACATATTAAATCTAGTCTCCAAATGTATTATTTTATTCCTGTAATATTTCATCTAAATAAAAGAAAATTAATAAAATTTCACATTTTTCTACCCACTTCTCTGCTGAGTAATCATTTCAACAGCAGTGGATATTTCCATAGTAATAATTTTGGTTGTTCTGCATTATATTTTTTTCCTTTGTTGTGAGTGTTCTTCTGTCACACAAATAAGTTATTTACATTTGGGTTACACGTTGTCTCCCTACAGTGTACTAGCTACCTACATCCTCACAAGTAAGGCATACGTAACACGTAGCTGTGTGGTTACACCTTGTTTAAATGATAAAAAAATACCTCGATTATCATTATCATGAATAAATTTTATATATGTATGAATTTTTTACTAACCTTTGAAAGCTTTATTGGTCAATTTAATAATCGTTTTATTGCTTAATGCAAAATGTAATATAATATTATTTTTATCCCGTTTTGTTGAAGATGAAAATATAGCAGATAGGTCATCTTTCACACCACATCTTGGTTTATATATTAAATTTAAAGATTATTTGTATAATAAAACATTTACAGTTAGACAAAATAATTATTGATGAATTTTTAAAGCTTCTGTATATTCTGGTTGAACAATTTGTGATAATCTATTCTTATCGTCAATATTAATAAACCCGCATATATTTAAATAATTTTTAACACATCAAGTTTCTTTTTCATTTTAAATATGAAATTGTTTACAAGATTTCTAGAATAAAATTAAATAATTAATTTAAATAAAATAATTTATCAAAATTTTAAATATACAAATATAAGGTTATTTATGATGATATAAGTTGAATGCCACATTTGTCATTTAAAAATGCAACTACATACTATATTTATTAATGAATGTGGATTATATTAATTTATTAAAATTTCTAAGAAAAAGAAAAAACATAGTTTAATTACTGCATAAAATCTATCATTTGATTTCTATATTTTCCGAAATTAGGTTGTCTACTCACATATATAGTAATAAAGCCATAATATTTTCCCCAACATTTTGAACAAATTTTTTTCCATTTTTCGTATAACATATTTCCGCCAACAAAATCGCTATATATATATATACACACACATATATATGTGTGTGCGTGTGTGTATTGGTGGTTTTAAGTTTGTATCAAGCCGAAATATATGAAATTGTATTATTTATTACTAGTGGATTTGGAACTTTACTCTAAGTTTGAGCTAAATAGAAACAATCAATATTTTAATGCTTGCTCTAAGAAAATATTTACGAATTACAACTTGATTATCTTATGTAACATTTTCGAATATAATTGATGATTGATTTTCTCATTGATCTTAAGAAATCATCTAATCGAGATTATCAAAAAGTATCCCCTTTTTTAATTTTTTTAATTAGAAAATCATCTACTTGGGCAACACATTTTTTCTAGATTTAAACTCATTGAACAAACATGTAATTTATTTAATTACGAACAACATTTTTTATATATAAAAGTAATTACTATGCCCAAATATTATAGCTCAAATATTATCTGGCAATAATTCACTATATGTAATTTTTTTATTTATTAAAACAGCAACACCCCAATAAATCTTCATTTAATTAAAAAATATATATTGTATATAAATGCATACAATATTTAAGTTAATGAGTAATAATTCTTTACTAAGAAAAAACTTCCCTTATATATTCTTCACGATAACCTTATATTTATTTAATTAGATTTCATACAACATATTTAACCCCAAATATAAATAAAATATTATCGCAGTTGTTGATTTTAAAAAAAGGAATTATTATTCCGAAAGGCCAATATGATATTTAATCATTCGAAAGCACTATGCATTTATATAAGGCATTTAAAGAAATAATACATATTTTTAGAAACTAATAATATATAACAAATATAAATAATTTTCAGAGTTGATGATAGATTATAAAATTTTTAGGCTTCGAATAAAACAAAAATTTAAAAATGAAATTGGTAAAACAAAACCTAATTTCAACTTATTTTTAAACAAATACAATGTAATTTAGTTAAAGGTATGTTTAATAAATATGATGAATTAAATCATTTATAAAGAGCTATCTTAGCGAGTTTCGAGTAAAAAACAATGCTCTGTTTTCATCATATCCTTTAATTTATAAAATTAATAATGAAATGTTTAATAATTTTTTTAGAAATAAGACACGAAAATAATAATTTAATATATTTTAATAATGCTAGTAGTTAAGTAGTCTTAAAAAGGAAATATATTTAAATTTAAAAGGATTATTCATTATGCCCCAAAAGTTTTAAGTAAATTTTGCATAAAAAGGGTTTCCTTAAAAATTGAGACTATCACTAAATTACTAAATAACTAGAAACTAAGTTTATTGATTATAAAATTATGAAAAATGTAACATTTATTTATGACGATAATATTGTTCAACTAAAAATGGTTTTAAATTTAATACACATGAATACATGTATATTAAATTTACACATTTTAAAGATGATTATGGTTTAATGTGTATTGATTGCCATGATTCTAATTTTTATAAAGAATAAAATTCTCATTATTTTTTATTTTTAAATTTTAAAAATTATAATTGGTAATTTATTTTCGTTCATGGTTAAATTTAATTATATCCATATGACAATGTGTTTATAATATTAATTAAATAACTTTAATCATCATGTGGTGATAATGCTGTTTTATATAATATGATTGTCTATAATGTTAAAACTTTAGAAATAGTTCTTTAAATAGTTTAGTTTGTTGTTTCGCTACTCGTTAAACAATTTTGAATTAGTACAAATTTAATTTTTATATATTAGATTTTTTAACTCCATTACAAACTTTATTTTCTTTGATATCATTTTTGAATGCGTACATTTTTGATCTTATACCATCAAAATTTTCTTTTTGGGATCGCTAAATATTCATCTTTAAATATTCTTGGTATCTTTTAATTAGCAGGGCCGTGGTGGCTGAGTGGTTAACCCGCTCGCCTTCCCCCCAAAAACGAACCGTAATCAATCCCCGGTCGGGTCACCGGACTTTCACATTTGGGAATCGTGCCGCACGATGCCGCTTGTCAGTGGGTTTTCTCGGGGATCTTCCGTTTCCCCACCTCATCATTCCGGCGCTGCTCCATGCTCACCACACTCACCCTCACCGACTCGCAAGACTTCGCTGTTAAGAGCTGACCAAATATCTTCATTCTCTCACACTCTTTATTAGCTTCTGGCATCCAATCAATTTCATATTTTGATGTGNTAGCTGACCAAATATCTTCATTCTCTCACACTCTTTATTAGCTTCTGGCATCCAATCAATTTCATATTTTGATGTGTCAAAACATTTTATATAATTTTTTATATCTTGATATGCATCTTTAGTCTCAATTTCAACAATTAAAGAATTTTTATCTCTCTTCGTAGTTTAATTTTGTCATTATATATTTGTTTTAAAAATATATTATTATTTATACATCAATCATTATGATTATTATAAAACAGCAAATCCACCATATAGGTTTATTTAATTCGATGACTTGATTATTGTTATATAGTACAACAATACCTTTATTTATTAAAATTCTAGCATCATAATATCTGTGATTGTTAAATTTTTTAATATAGTTGACAAATTCAACATCGTATCAATTTATAACTTTATCCGTTTATTTACCATATACATCAGTGTTCATCATTTTATAAAGATATTTGTCAGAATTGTTATTTCCTGTTTGTCTTTATCTTTTATTTTAAAAATATAATTCCTTCTCCCATACATTTTTTTAATATTCGATAATTAAACGCATAATCTTTTTTCGATTTCAATTTAGTCATATATATGATATATTTTGGCGTTCGTCCAATTTTTTATTGACCAATTATTTTTGATAATTCGATAATTTAACATAACTAGGTAAATAGTGTTCCGGCATCATCGAATAATCTTCAAATTAATCGTGACGCTCTTCTGGAATTTCTAAATATACAATAAATGTTTATCCATAACTATAATTATCAGACAAATCCAATATTTTATCTTTAGTAAACTCAAATGGTTTTATTATATATTTAATTTTTTTCTTTGTTTGTCAAACTATTATTTTCGATAACATTACCAATTGGCAATTAGAACTTAAAGCCCAACCATAAAAATTATTATAATCAAGATACATAATATAACTTTTATTGTGTTATTTATTACATATTCCTTTTCCAATTGCTTTTACTTAGAATGGATTTGTTTGGCAAGATTTTTCATCATAGAAATAACAAATATTAGCTATCGAATATCTAGGAGTTATCATGGATATTGAAACACAGTTTACTTTCTCATAAAGTAAATATAATTTATTATATATTATCAATTCTAAATACATAACTGTTTCTTTTAAAGAAACTGAATTGGCCACATTTTGAGCTGATATATAATAAACTGGATAAAATATATAATTTTTGTAACAAGTTTCAAGAAAATTAACAAACGTATCGTTTAATAGAGTAGTATCTAACTTTGATTATAAATCGTGATAGTCACCAAGACTTTTAGTTAAAATGTTAATATATTTTTTTTTGCAATTTTTAAATCAATTTTGGCAATATTTATATAATTTAATGTCGAATACCAAGCATCTTTATTTTCTGGATGTTGTTCGTTAGATTTATTATAGTCATCTAGTCCTATACAACTTTAGCGGGCTGGTCAACTGAAGAAACAAATGTTGTATAGCTGCCATGTATTGTACTACAACCATACAACATATGTGTGTTTCGACAATATACGTTATGCTATGATATTTGCATCAAGGCAACCAATTTTGTGGATTTGAACTTAATTATTAATAACCAGTCTGAAAATTTTATTAAACCCAACGGTGACGCATTTGTGAACAAAAAACAAGATGGCTTCCCTACGTTACTAATGGCATAGTTATTATATTACGAATCAAATAAGCTCTTTTTTTAAACGCCTTCTTTCAACAAATCACTATACTGCAATATTCAGTCTAATCCAGGCAATAGGCTGTATTAAAATTTCCGTCTTATTTTGCGTAAGGCATCACTTCCCGAAGTATGCAACACTTGGTCGGATACAACCTGCATACAGCCCCCATCCCGCTGCATGTAAACCCCAAACCTAGAATCGTTTGGAACACACGAGGAAGAACACGGCTAATCTAGAACCGTTTAGTGCAATGCATCAACAACAGCCGAGTATAATGTTAGCCTCAGGGTTATTCTTTCTGGCTGACGCAAACAATCAAAATTACAGAGATTTTATGGGGCCACAGTGACACAGTGGCTAGAGCGCTCGCCTTCCACTAGCGCAAACCAGGTTCGATTGCCAACAGGGTCGCTCCCGTATTTTAGCACGTGGGAATTGTGCCTGAAGATACCGCTGGTCGGGTGGTTTTCTTGCGAATCTTCCTTTTCCTCCACCTTTGCTTTCTGGCGCTACTCCTTACATTGCTTCATCCTAATCGGCTTTCAGTAGCCCGATATTCAGAGCCGCCCAATCCTCTCCCCGTCTCTCACCAATGCTGTTTTCTCCTTTGTATGTCGAGTGCAGCAACCCGCACAGCACTCTTGCTTTGCAAGTAACAGGCGCCACCCAGTGATGTATCTTCCAGCTTTGTAGCAAGATTCTCCTCTCTCACAGTGTCCTGCCAGACGTGCAGTGAATTGAAAGAAAACTCTTCAGATGACATAAAACTGCAGTACGTCATATTACTTGTGAAAAACCATGGCGCCAGATGACAAGATGTGACGAGAACACTCTGTCACAATAGTTAAAGTTATATCCTCGTCACTATATATATATATATATATATATATATATATATATATATATATATATATATATATATCATTAATAGTAGAAAGCAAAGTTTGAAACCAGAACACTTTTGAGTATTTTCAAAGGGCCAAATCATTTGACCAAATTTCTAAGAAATTGTACAGTTATAAAACATGTTATCAAAATAATTAATTAAAAATACCAAAGCACCTGAAATATATTTTATGCGATACTTATAAAAGCAATTTTGCACATTTTTACTGCAAAACTTGTACAAAACAAATTTCGAAAAATTAATGAATTACAATATTTTGACTAAGATAAAATGTTTCTTCGGATCAAAAGATTACCGCGTAGTAAATTGGAAATATATACGTAGTGCAACACTTGTTTCGTCTGCGAGTAGGATTTGACTTACAGCTGTTTTAGATTTGAAGTTCATCAAAAAATTTGAAAAGAATTTATAGGCAAAATACTGTGTGGAAATCCAGAAAATCTCTTTAAGATATTCTAGTGAGTGGCGTTAAAAATTATTTTTGACTGTAGACAAATATTTTACTGAGGCGCCAATTTTATACTTGTTTGGTAAATTACATATAATTAAATTCTCCTATTGTGTCCGTTTTAGTTTTGAAAAGACGTTTCCTCTTTTCTTCGTCTTTAATTTATAATTTTAACATTCAAGTATGTGTTAACGTATTCTAAAAACATAACATCTGCTGAAATACAGAAAAAATTTTAAACACTTTTACAGTCTTAACATTCTATCCTGAGTAAAACCATTTATGTACATACAAAACTGAATCAGTGATATAAGTCAGTAGAATACTAGTCATGGCAAGCCAGTTTGGAGGCTGTTACATAATGGCCAATCAGTCGAATGAACGGGCTATTAGTGTCACGGTGTGGTACTCACTGTCATGTCTGGAGATACGATACTTTTATAGTTTGTACACATAAAAGTTACACGAAAAATATATTTGTCGATATCAATTACAAATAAATGTATTTTATAATTAGTAACTAGTTGTGGACGGATGGGACCCTGCCATGACCCAAAACCTATTTTATATCACGCTTTTGCAACGTGATGGCTGTTCTCATTACTCTGTCCACCCACTGAACGCCGCGTAACAAAATACAATACCAAACTAACAGCAATCGTTTCACAACAAAAAATTATTTCACCCTTCGGTAATGAATGTGTTGTGCATTTAAACTGATTCGTAAAGTTTATAATATAACCAGTTCACAGGTATCCACCATTTTATAACGCCACGCAACCAACATTAAATCAGTGAAATTCAATCACCGTGGGAATTAGTAAGTTGCAACTGATTTCAAGTGGAAGCCGTTTCCACTATTTTCCACTGCTTTGGCTCCATCGCCACTATTTCAGGTTAAGAGTGCACGGCATGTTGCAGAAGACGAGTAGTTTGTGCGCCATCAGAATCCTGCTCCAGTACAGACATAGCCTCTCTGTGGGTAAAGGCATTGGCTGCTGCTGGCACATCAACACGCTTTATTGGTAGCTGCTGCTTGTGAAGTGGAAGAACATCACATGCTCTAGTGCCAGTTGCTATTACAAGAGACGTGAGAGAGTTCAGTCACATGCACGCTATACTTCACACTCTTTACTCAACTCGAACAGAAGTCTATCTCTCGTTGACTACTTGCTGTCTTAAAAGCGAGGCCGTCATTGGGTCTGCTTTCCTATGTAGGTTGGTCGTAGGCGATTATAAACAGGAAAGGCCATATAAACACGGGTATATTTCCCAGCGGTTACAGAGAAATTGAAATTAGAGCAAAAAGTGGTCGCCATTATTAAAACCGTATGTGCAGTAGCAAATACAATCACAGTGTAATACAATACACAGTTATGTTGGTGTTACACTCTATGTTAACAATATTTAGACGGCACATACAATCCACCATATGGCTGTCCCTATGTTGACAGTCTTGTGGTTCCTCCAACAACATTTTTCTCAGTGAATACTATCTACTCGTGGCCTCTATTCTCGTGAAACCATCGCACCTAAGTAAGAGCCTGTAGAGATAGAAGTAACGAGTTTGCAAGACTCACTGACAGAGGTACGCGAATTTCACAAATTCTTTCATGGATTGGAATGGAGAGATTTGGGCGACTTTTAACGTCGAGGTCTTGAGAGCCGATGAGGGTGGAACGAGGTGAGTATGGAGCAGCGCCGGAATGCACGGACGGGGGAAACGGGACATCTAAGGGGGCTGGGATGGAGTAGTGGTTAGACTACTCGCCTCCCATCAAGGTGAACCGGGTTCGATTCCCGGCGGGGTCGCTACTGGATTTTCGCATCTGGGAATCGTGCCGGACGATGGCGCTGGTCAGCGGGTTTTCTCGGGGATCTCCCGTTTCTCCCGCCCTTTCATTCCAGCGCTGCTCCGTACCTTGACGCCCAAATCTCTTGGTTCTTGACTCACACATGAATGATTGCGACACACGGGGTGCACTTGTGGAAGTGTGAGGCTAGTGTGACGACTAGGTCTGAGTAGCGACGCTCAGGGACTGGGGGCTGGGACTAACCACATGAATATGCAGGAGTCTGTGGTGGCGGCGTTGTCATGGCAACGCCAATGAGCGCGCGGGACGGCCACGCACTGCGCTGGAGGGGCGAAGTAGACTGAGTCAGTGCACTCGGCGACGCCGTGCGGTACGGGGATGCTGATGACCTTGCTGCTCGCCTTCTTGCAGGCGAGGCCTGTCCACCCTTCCTGGATGTGAGTCTCCAGCACACGCTACTTCACAACACTATGCTCAGGCTGTAGGGAACCTTTCACTGCGCGCGCCCAATCACACAGTCAAACCCCCAGGTTAGACCTTCATTCTTATTTGCTCACTAGATTTGGGCCTGTAAAAGATTAATTGCGGAAAATCACGCAACGTAAACTCTACTAGGCAATCATTCACCGAACTGTTATTAAACATTTTACGACTAAAAAAAAATTATTCTGAGAAAAATATATTAATGCATTACGTAGCTAATTCTTTTCTTAAAACTATTTTTTCTTTTAAATTTTCAAGATAATATTCGTATTGTCCCTGCGGGGCGGCATTCACGGCTACATTATTACGCAAGATTGTTAACAGTTGTAAAATATAAATTCATTGTAAGCTGCAATAAACTTGTGAAATGTACGTGAAAATAATGGAAGTCAAATATTTCAGAAGTTACAAGTTTATAATAGTATTTCCTGGGGGCGTTTAAGTTCTTTACAATTAACTTGCGGTTGGTATTTTTGCAATGAAGCACTCAAAATCTTATTTCACATGTTATTTTAATACATATAAGTGTGAATACACGTTATGTACATAAACTTGAGTATTTGTTGTACAGTAAACATATTTAAAATTTTTAAACGAACTTTTTTTTAAATATTATTGAAACATTTCCGAAGGAAAAGTGTTTGAAGACACAAAATATGCCCAACAGACAAATAGTTTCAAATAACAGGGGTGCCACCAAAACTGATTTACTACCGCACCAAGCTTCATAAACAGAAAATAGCTTACCATATTACTTTTCTGACAAAAAAATATTTGTACGAATAAAAAAAAAATGGTCGGAATCATAAACATGAGTTACTTTACGCAAAATTCAATTCACTTTACAAATTACACAAGTTTGTGTGCATGCTCAATGTTGNTCACTTTACAAATTACACAAGTTTGTGTGCATGCTCAATGTTGGTAAACATGTAGTCGTCAAAGCTTAATAAGATCTTGTAGATGGTATGTAGTATCAAAGAGACCGCCAATACATCCGTCGTCTGCTGCGTGTCTGGATGCTGGTTGAGGTGCACACTCCCACACTGTGCTGCCTGCTCTCCAGCCAACACTACTGTTGCGGCTAGNTGGTAAACATGTAGTCGTCAAAGCTTAATAAGATCTTGTAGATGGTATGTAGTATCAAAGAGACCGCCAATACATCCCTCGTCTGCTGCGTGTCTGGATGCTGGTTGAGGTGCACACTCCCACACTGTGCTGCCTGCTCTCCAGCCAACACTACTGTTGCGGCTAGCTAGAGGCACNAGTATCAAAGAGACCGCCAATACATCCGTCGTCTGCTGCGTGTCTGGATGCTGGTTGAGGTGCACACTCCCACACTGTGCTGCCTGCTCTCCAGCCAACACTACTGTTGCGGCTAGCTGGTTTCCACGTTCACTGCCACACTTCAGTATCCTCGACTCCAGGAAATTATCCGTTAATTTTCCACAACAGCGTGTACGAATTGCGAGAAACGCGGATGTTCACGATTTCCCCCCATTCGTGTATGGTATGGCACTTTTTAAATAAACCTTTAAAAAATACTTCCCGTTACTGTGTTTATTTCAACAGACACACCGACTAGCAAGCTGAGTATTTAAGTTGGCAACGAGCTAGGAATAGGAGTTCCGTGTTTCAACGTCGTATTAAAGGTTTGAAGTTTCCAATTTTCCACAGCGAGTTTATTTTATTCAATATTNCAGTTCCGTGTTTCAACGTCGTATTAAAGGTTTGAAGTTTCCAATTTTCCACAGCGAGTTTATTTTATTCAATATTTGTTATTTTTATGTACACAAATTAAATTATTATTATATTAGTAACATTTTAAATTTATAACAATATCATTGTTACACATGATGAAAGCAATAATAAAGTGAAGCGGTCCATGGCAATGTTAATTTTGCATATGGCACATGGATAAATATTGGGAGAGAAAATTAGATCTTAACAATTTCAGTTCCCGTATCCATGAGCGAGGACATGTTGCAAATTAAGGGCAATCATGGTCGATGCTGTACACAACAAGGAATCAGTGGCCTGTCTTTTGTGTGTCTCTCTCGTGAGAGATCTGATTTGTTGAAGTTTCTGCGTCTGTCATTTGTGAATGGTTAATGCAGACATCAGAGAACACGTATCACGTTGTTCACTAGTTGCTAGAAGCACGCTAAACAGAGCATGTCACAGTATAACACAGTTGCAACACTTGAGCTCGTCAATTAATACGGGACTGAAGTGGTGAAGCGAGGTTTTATCTAAAGTGCTTACATTACCGTCAACATGCTATATCGTTTCTACACGTGTAGTAAAGTTCCCTCACAGCTTTGCATTGCAGCGACGCTCAACACTCATATATTTGCAGCTGGATACGTGGTGTTATTTCTACACAATGTGTAGGCAGGAACCGACAAAATTCGCGTTATTTTGTGGACGCACACTAAACTCCAAAATGACGTACACTCGTTTGACTTCTGCCATTGGCCAATAACTCGTATAACACGCCTTGAGGACGCTTTTAGCCAATAGTACAGGTTCAATGGCTCAGTAACGAATCTCCAGAAAAGCGGTCGCACAGAGTCAATGACGTCGTATAGTTGCCAACAGCCAATTGAATCGCATTTTGTTCTTATATAAGTACACGCAGTGAAGTATAGCGTTTTGCCAGATATTGACGCGAATTTTCCAAGTATATATGTATAGGTAGGGGCAGTGATATTTCGCGAATATATTTCGAACAAGATACAGTCCAAAGCTCTATAGGGTCGTCCAGCTTCTTTGATTGGCTAAAACAATGTTCTGGCCCGTGTTGCGCACGAATCACGAAGGTTCAGTGTCGGAGTTACTTAGTCCTGAGTAGCTTGGTNAACAATGTTCTGGCCCGTGTTGCGCACGAATCACGAAGGTTCAGTGTCGGAGTTACTTAGTCCTGAGTAGCTTGGTCAAAGACGGGCACGGCACCAGCAGCCAATGGAGATATAACAACAGCTGAGGTGTGTATATAGTATTGANAACAATGTTCTGGCCCGTGTTGCGCACGAATCACGAAGGTTCAGTGTCGGAGTTACTTAGTCCTGAGTAGCTTGGTAAAAGACGGGCACGGCACCAGCAGCCAATGGAGATATAACAACAGCTGAGGTGTGTATATAGTATTGAAGTCTACTNCGGCACCAGCAGCCAATGGAGATATAACAACAGCTGAGGTGTGTATATAGTATTGAAGTCTACTGTGTGCTCCGGTGTTTACGCGAAAAGTCACTGGCCCTATGTATAGGTTAAAAACTGGCAATATATTTTAGGAAGTTTACAAGAAATATGCCGTTTTCATTTGCTGAGTGGCTACGTGAGTACGTGGCAAGCCGTCGTGTTTACCGCGGGAAGCTCTCACGATTAGTTACACACCACAACGCTTTAGCTCAGATCCGCTTTCGAGGTTGGATGATTTTAAATATCACTTGTCTTATGTGCTGCCCGCAAATAACGAACGTTTAGTGTCTGAGTACCTTGATTCTGATTGGCTCAGCTAGGTGAGAATACGCCCTCTGACGAAGAGATGCAGCCAATTAACAAAGGAGGGTTGCGAGTGTGAATGTAGCATATTGAACTCCAGAATGCGTGTAAAACACTTTGCAAAAACATGCGGATTTTCTCATTATTAATCCAGTCCAGAGAGAAAATTCAGCAATTTTTCCACTAATTTACTTAAACCAAAAAACGTTTTTCTTCTTGGCGCACATTTTATAACATCAACGTAATGGTTTAATCATTGTAGTAACATTTTATACAAATGTAATTTAACCGAGTTGTGAGTAACTACGTGCTCATCTTCATAGTTAGTAAATGATTCAGAAATGTCTAAAATAAGTAACAGTGGCTAACACAGTTCTTAATCCATTAGCCCATGAATGCTACTCTATTAACAGATACCCTGTGATTTCACGTCATAAATTGGTGACACGCTGATTATATACAAGCGTAAGTCAGTTTCACGTCATTGGAGGGGATGTGGTACTGAAGCAGTTACACCAAGGCTAACCGGGTTCAATCCCTGGCAGGGTCGCTCCCGAATTTCCGCATGTGGGAATCGCGCCAGACGATGCCGCTATTCGGCGGGTTTTCACGCGGATTTCCCGTTTTTCCCGCCCTTGCATTCCGGCGCTGCTCCATACTCACACCCTCATTGACTCTCAATACCTCGAGCCGCCAAAATCCTTCCACTTGACGCCATTGAAGGCTGTTCATGGCAAAGTAAGCAATTTTGAAAGCCCTGCTAAATGTTTACTTGCAGCACGTATGTTTTTGTATCTTTCCGCATACCTGTCAAAATAAACACTGCCACGTGACTTTCAGTTGGTGTTTATATCAGTTGGCACATATAGTATGTCTACTGTATACTCATTAAATAAACAACAAAAAGGAATAAACATTGTATTTAGCACTACAAACACATACACGTTAATTTCAGAAAATAGTATGCCTATTGGTTTGTGAATATTGATTGAAGTTCACAATTATCCTTCTGTTTGGACATAAATTAATGCCTTTAACTGTGGTCAAAACTTCAAAGGACAATAGAAAATATGTTTGATTTAGGAAGTAAACAGAATAGCAGAATATTTAAACATTATTCTTTTTCACTTTATAAAAACAACTCCAAGACGTTGCAAACGTCTGAATTTAAAAAATCTTACAGCTGAAACCTTTGTCCTGTTAAATGCACGCTTTTAGATAAGATGGTGTATTTATTCGTTCACAAGACAACGTGCCTCAATAAATCATTAAATTATGACTTAAGAATTATGTTTAACAGTATTTAAGAGTAGTATAATATTGCATAAATACTTCACATTTAAATATTTTAATACATAACTACGCACAAGCAAATGGTGGCGTTGCTGTTGCACTACGTGTAACGAAAACAACTGTCATGAATCTCAATGACTCAATAGAATTGATCCTAATTTTTACAGCATACTTCCACAATGATATTTGTCACTCTATGCGAGTTTCGTGAAAATCAGCTCAGACTCGCAGCTTTTAAAGCACATAGCACTAACGTCTCTAGAGGCATACTGCTTTGCTTACGATAAAAATCACCTTTTACTTATAAAATTCAAATGCCTTCACCGAGAAGAACGTGACTTCACAACAATACTATAAACACAATACCTAGTCGATGAAAATGTATTTAAATGTCTTCACCGATGTATTTTAATGTCTTCACCGATAAGAACGTAACTTCACAACAATACTATAAACAGAATACCTAGTCGATGCCAATGTATTTAAATGTCTTCACCGATAATAACGTAACTTCACAACAATACTATAAACAGAATACCAGCCGATGACAATGTATTTCATGAAACTGCCTTCACACAACATTTCAAGCAGAGTTTATCCTAATTACTTACCTTGAAGGAAGTATTGGAAGTTAGTACTAACTGTTTGATATATCGGTTCATACAAATTAACCTGTATGGACAGACTTTATAATACTGTTATAACATATTTCTAATGCTAAATAAATGATTCACTTGCAGTGTATAATATTTTGATGACGTTATTTTTTCAAAACCAGTGACATACATAGGCTATGTGCCGAGTACGATCGTAAGTTGGGAATCGCTTAAATACTAAATAACACACTCATGCACATTTATTTAAGCTTTCAGTACTGCAAGACATATGGAAAAAATAACAAAACACACTCATACAAAGCTTCTTGAAGTTTTAAAATTCATACTGACTTCAATTGCATGAAGTAGCACTTTTTTCAGGTTGGCTAATCATGTGAAATTACAAGAACCTCTGGGACAAGAAACTGCGTGGAAATACAGCAGAAAGCAATAATAAACAGGGCCGCTTCGCTCAGAACATGTATAAAAATGTTTTATTTGTTATGTTAATGAGTAATTCATTTCAGAAATTACAAATAAACATTTAAAATCAGCTTGTTGTAAGCTACTGTTTTGTCGTCACACGAACGCGGATAGAAAAAAAAAAAACGAGACAAAACTGAACCAGTTAACTTGAACGTTGCGAAATATTACCTGAATGGCTTCTCCAGACGCTGATCACGTGACACGTTCTCGACTCTACTAACTGTCAACTTGAATCACTGATATCGGGCAGAGCAGATAAGTAAACAGAAATGCAATGGCGTGGCGGCTTGATTGATGAGAACGTACCGATTCTCTGATTGGTCGGGAACGGGTCTAAGGCTGATTGGCTACTGCATGCTGTGAAAGGCTTCCTATTGGCTGAGTTGCCGACTGGCTAGTAGGTTACGAGGCGCTGATTGGCGGACGGCGTCCCAACATGTTGCTGGCCAAGGACGCCATTTTGCTGGCGTGTGCTGCTGGAGTTGGCGGTATAAGAAGCCGTATTCTTAAGTAGTCTGTGATATCAGTGAGTGAAATACTGGCATCTGAAAGACAGTTAATAGGCTGTTACAGACTGGTCAATCAGTCAAATGAACTGGCAGTTAGTTCACAGTGTAGTATTCATCGTCATGTCTGGAGATATTATGTAAGACGTGCTTTCAATTTTTTCTCATTCACTCGTGCTTCTTTCGGAGACTTTGATATCTCGTACACGTTAAATTACACGAAACAACACAGAAAAAGGCTAATGTTGAGCCAACGGTATTAATGTTACTACACAATTTTTTTTTTAGTTATCGGTGAACCGTCAGTAACTCATGTTGCTGTCAGTGCAATACATTTTTAAGCTATTAATGATAATTTAACAATAAGTACTTCTCTACAACATTGCCTCCTTACTGTTCTTTCGTCATTAAGGTGGCGTTTATGTTGCGGCAGAACACATTTTGTGTTGAATTGATGATAACGTTTGTGTTAAACATTTTCGTGTATTTTCTTTGCTTTAAAAAAACATTCCAAAGTAAAATTAATAAATTACAATTACTTTGTCACAAAAATAAATGTTGCCAACAAAAAAAAACACGACGGCCATGAGGGAAATGGAAGCCGCGCATTGAGGGCTTGACGTTCTCCACTTTACGGAACCTGACTACAACCAACTGCTCTATCTTAACATATTTAACAGCGTTTCATATTGTGGGTATTTAACATAATAAAACCCCAAACTGCAGTTCTCTATCCGTCATTTTACAACGCCAAGTCAGTGTAAGCTTGTGTTGGTTGCACATTTATTTAATGTCGCAGTAACACAAAATATTTTGTTCTTCCTGTTATTTTTAGCGTAATACAACTTCTTTTGCAACAATATTACTAAGAGGCTTTATTGACATTTACACTTGAATAGTATATTTGCATTATAGTAGTATAAGTCTTTGTAAATGGTTAACATTATTAACTTTGTCACAACATTAATTATTTTACTACAACATAAACGATAAATAAAATGGCGCAATATAAATATTTCTGTTGCAAAAATATTAGACTTTTTTCTGGGAAGTGTTTGTCGAAGTTAAAACAAATAAATGTAGTTTATAATAGGTAAATAATTTTGGAGATGTGTGGGGTCGTGCTTAGTCCCAAAACAGTATATGACGCGTTTGCAAGGGGCCCAATCTACTCTTATCATTCCCTGCACCTGCTTTACACTGCCTAACAAAATACAATGCCAAACAAACAGCAATCGCATGCCACGTACAGATATTTCATTCTTTGCAAATACATTTGTATTATTCATTCATACAGCCGTGTAGTTTAAGATGTAGCCTTTTCACAGGTATTCAACATTTTACAACGACACGAAGTGCTTTTCGAGTCAGTAAAATTACAGAGACCATTATTTAAATATAATTTCAAGTGGAGCCATTTTCACTGATTGTAACGGATTTGTTTTCGTTTTTACTATTTTGTTTATAGTAGAGTGGTCTGCCAAGTGCAGGTAGTGCTAGATGCTCAACTATACTGGCTTTAATCATTCATTTCAAGGAGAAAATTCCACGAATAAAATTAGCTACTAGGCAGACTCTTAAAGTTTTCAGCACCAATACTTTGCTGTGTACAGTTGTGGATAAGCGCTAGTCTACCTTGCAGCAGTACACTAACCAACACAGTTACTAAGACATGTAGCTAGGTAGATATCACGTGTCTGAGAGTTTCAGAAGTCGTGATTATGAAACGACAGTACAACTGTGTGTAAGCGCTAGTCTACCTTGAAGCAGTACACTAACCACCACAGTTACTAAGACAGGTAGCTAGGTAGATAAGTGCACAGAC
>NQII01005237.1:135650-168898 GCA_002778355.1 Clitarchus hookeri | reverse complement strand
GCGGAGTAACATACTGGAAATAGAACTTTAGGAGGGCTTCATGAAAGTTGGAATTAACTGTGAATAGACTATATTTATGGTTTTTTTTTTGCGAAAAGATTTTAGGACTAGTTTTACTCCAAAACACTAGAGCTCAGATCCAATTTGTGATTGGATGATTTTAACTGTCACGCATTGCTGGTGTATGCCCGCGAATCACGGAAACTGAGTGTCGAAGTTACCAAATTCTTACTGGCCCAGTCAAGTAAGCGGCTGTCTCCTGACAAAGACACGTGTCCAATAACCAAAGGAAAACTGCACGTATGCCATAGGTAGAGACCTGAAGAATTCGCGGATTAATTTTGGGACAAGATAGAATTCAAAGCACGTGTGTTTATATAACTTTAGACATTGGTCCATGTCGTGTTTGACACCTCCTGGAGAACGCTAGCCCAATAGTAGCCTTCCACTGTGGCAGAAGACAACCAATGTGCAGTTGGTATTGACAAATGTGTACATAAGACTGTAGAGTCTAGCCTGCAGGTCATTGAACTCGCGAATTTTCCAGGTCTCTAGCCATAGGACATTGGAGTCTAGCCTTCACGTAAATCTTTTCGCGAAAAACAAGTGGCCCTAACTATGATTGAAACGGTGCGTGAGGTTTCCTATGAAGCGGGCGCACCCAATCGCTGATTGGCTGCGCTAGGCTTTGCAAGTAACCATTTCTCTTATTGGCTAGTGCGTGCTACGGCAACCTCCTGGCAATTGAGTTACCAGGCGCTGATTGGCGAATGGCGTTCCACCACGCCACTGGCCAGTGACGCCAATTTGTTGGCGCGTGAGGTTAATTTGCGGTAGACGGCACAATTCCACTTATGTATTCGTTAGTATTATGCGGACTTAGAGCGCCTAGCATATGACGGCGTTAACCTGTTCATTAGTGGGCTACTGCAGTAATACCGGGGCCGCGGTGGTTTAGTGGTTAGACCACTCACCTCCCACCACGGAAAACCGGGCTCGATTCCCGGCGGGGTAGCCCCCGGATTTTCGTATGAGGGATTCGTGCCGGACGATGCCACTGGTCGGTGGGTTTTCTCGGGAATCTCCCATTTCCCCCTGTCCTTGCATTCCGGCGCTGCTCCATTCTGACCACAGCATTAAGAGACGCCCAAATCTCTCCACTCCACACTGCAGTCATGTAATATTTCGTTGTGCGCTGTTCTTGTGTCGGGCATTCTTCTTGCGACCAGCGAAATACGTGTGTGTGCTAATGGGAATCCCTAGTAAACAACATAAACGCCTTAAGGTCACATCCAGCTATAAGGAAGCATTGCGACGACAGTGGAAAATGGCTTTATAAAGCTTCGCGTGTGTTCTGTTTCCTCATAATCTTAAGCGGTGGCCATAGGTTTTTAATACAGCAATCTGTTAAGATAGCATACAACATTGTCGCTGTACTGTGAAAAGCTGTTTTACAGAAGAATAAATATCGTAAACAAAGGGCTATTTACAGAGATTTTTGCTGACTTTGCCGCTTTTCAAAGACCACATTTGTGTTTCAATAATAAAGTTTATGAATGTGCCACAAAATGTCAACTTTCAATTCTGTCATGAAAAAAAAGGTATACATTGAAATACCCCATAGTTTTAAGTAAAATTAAAATAAATAAAATTGCTTACAATAAGACCCGCGTGACAACCATGGGGGAGGGAGCGTCGTCCATTTAAGTTGTTCCTGATTAAAAAAATGAACGGGAAAGGGATCATGTTAATTGTAACAGGTTGTCCTACTCGAGGGTCAGGCCTGTCTTCAAGGAAATTACCTTAGAACAGACGAGTTTAAATGAGAGTGGAGGAGGGATGAAGCAGCGGCGGAAGGAAGTTTCGAGAGAAAATGGGAGTACCCCAAGAAAACCCCTTAACCACGGCCAGTGGCGTGTGGGGAACTGTTGCGAGGTAAGCTGGTGCTTGCTCACTGCTGTACAATCTCGGTGCACGCAGCAGGAGCCAGTAACCACAGAGCAGCCTGGGGAAACTGAGTGCATTCGGACCACTCACAAGCGAGCAGCAAGGGGACCCATTACATGAGTCCTGTGGCGTCAGTTGCCGAGCCACGTTTAGTGCCGGAAGTGTAAACTAGCACGCAACAGAGTACAGCACAGAGCTAACGCAAGCTTACCTTTCAACAGCTCACCACACTCGACTGACCACGAGACTCCCAGTTTATACTCAAACAGTTAGAGAAGTTAAGTGCCCAGATCTATGAGCTTATCGGGATCTCTTCTGAAGTAATAATGGTATAATAATACTGTAACATACCGAATGATTTGAAGTATACAGGAGAACAAGAATAGTTCCATTTTTGCAGAAAATGAGGTTAGGTTGTCATATGATAGGGAATTGTCAGTACTATTGGCATGCCAAAGGATATCTTTTAAAGAGACAAGAGTCCGAAATACCAGGCCTCAGAAGTAACACTTCCAGGGGAGGAGTTTATAGCTTCCATTGTATTTTACTCAAAACAAGCAAAAATTGACATTAATATTTTTTCCCCTGTACCCTTCATTTGTATTGCTTGTGTGTGTTTGTGTGTAAGTGGAAAAAAAGGGGGGAGGGACTCTTACTTCTCGCCCCCACCCCCCTTTTTCGTACTGTGTGGCCGTGTGACGTCCGTTTCGCTTCTGCGAGGTTGCCTTTTCTGCGGCCTGGGTCAGCAGTTCGAGGGTCCGTCGAACCCGCGCGACACTCGGCACGCCCACACCCGCGCAGACTTTAACAAATAATCGCCACTCGGCCAGCGACAACGGCGCAGAGGGGGGTCGGCTCGTGTCCCCGGTCAGATGGACGGACGCGGTCAAACAGTGTGGGCAGATAATCGACGCTGTTTCAGAGGGGAAGACCCGGGATGCGGCGCGAATATTAACTCTCCCGGCGGAAAACCTCGGAAGCGTAACAATATAATTAAACAGTTTATCTCGAACGCGTCGGCCGAAGGAATCCGGTTTAAGCGCGAGAGGACGTTTTGAGCTTGTTTAGCTTTCTTCAGGCTGTCAGTGACACGAGAGCCACCTGCTCTTTTCACAGGGAAATGCGCGGAGCGTGGTAAGAAAAAAAATAAAATTAATGAAAACAAGTTCCCGTACAATACCGCAAAAGGGTTTGTAATTTTAATGTTGGCGGATAGTGGAGTGGAGAGATATGGGTGGCTCTTAACATCGAGGTCTTGAAGCCAGGTTATTATGGAAAGCAAAGGCGGAGAAAACGGAAGACACCCGAGAAAACCCGATGACCGAGCGAATCGTCAGGCGCGATTCCCCATTTGCGAAAATCCGGGAGCGACACCACCGGGAATCGAGCCAGGTTCGCCCAGGTGGGAAGCGAGTATTCTGACCACTACATCACGACGGGTCCTTTGATTTTGGTTTACAAGTCGTTAACATGTTACGGAAAAAATAAACATTATTGGAAGACAAACAATTATCCTCGGTGCCCTGTCACGCCATCACCAACATTTCGTAACACGATTGGTTTCCATTGACGATGAGTAGAGACCAGAAAAATTCGCGAGTTCAATGACCTGCAGGCTAGACTCTCCAGTCTTATGTACGAATATGCCGATAGCAACTGCACATTGGTTATCTGCTGTCACAGTAGAAGGTGAAGATTGGGCCAGTCTTCTCCAGGATGTGTCAAACACCGTGCGGACCAATGACTGAAGTTTTATGAACACACGTGTTTCGAATTCTATCTTGTCCCGAAATGAATCTGCGAATTTTTCAGGTCTCTAACGATGAGGTAGAAAAATGTTTTGTCTTTCGTGCTCTTCCTCAGCATCGATTTACTTATTGCCAGTACAACTGTCAACGCCACAAGGTCACAGCGATGAACGTGTTTGTTTACGTTTTAATTTTCAACTCACCCGTCAATTCATATGCGTAAAATAGTTTGAATCACTTCAATATATATTTTAGTTGCATTGAACCTATGCTAGAAAAAGTGTACAAACATCTGAAATGACTTACTTATGTAAACCGTGTTCTAACCTCAGATCGCATCCACGTTGTTTTCGATAGTGCTGCTGGCAGAAGAGCAGTTCAGTCTTGGAACACGGAGATCGGCGAGATGCGTAGCTCGCGTGCGCGCCCTACCTAATATTTTATCTAATATGTGGGTTCCAGCTGCGAACCAGCCATTTCCATGTCGCATCACTGAACAGTTGTTCCCCATTATTGAACTGTCTCAACAACGCGTCTTCGACTAAAGTCAGTGCAGTGTTTACTTAAATAAGTGCTTTAAAACGTTATTACGGCCTACACTTCTTCTGAACGAGCTGTAATGCGACTATGATCCTGTTACAAATCTCCTATGGTGTATCTATTTTCGTAAGGAATGGAGGTCTGGATAAAATAAAATAACAAAATCTTAAGTTCCTAATTTATTTACAATGGCACAAGTATATATATATTATGCACAAATATATACACATACAGCTATTATTAACAAAATACAACTGCTTATCCCTACTACTCATACTTGCCTGTCCTTTTGAGAGAACACGATCATGATGCTGATCTCAGTTATGGTCCATTCATAGTTCCTTCCAAATTTTATGAATGTCTGCATAAGGTTCTAATACCAGGATACTCCCACGCCTCGTACAAACAATGCTTAACCGAGTTTAGAAAATTCCACCAAAGGGACCACGCACCGTATTCGTGCGCACTTAGTTTAATAATATTTAGCATTAGAAATATTTCTTACTAGACATTTCCAACTAACCTATTTTCTCCCAATTTTTATACACATTAATTACAAACAAAATATTATTTATAGACAAAATATAAGAAACAGTTCAATTTAACACAAAATAAGTTTTTTTTTCATAAGTATAAATTGCTTGTGATACGTGACATATTTAGGAAACATCAAACCACGTCATGCATAAGGTGATTTTTCATAAAAGTTTTATTCAAAAAGTTTGAAGAAACGGCGAATAGACTATATAAATAACATCCTAATATTACTCTATTTATACTACGTACAGCCACATAATTTTCACTTAATAATAACAAATATAAGATAAAAATGTCCATTATCATACGTTTAGATCATCCAAATGTCCGTCACTGAAGAAACATTGCTCCACTTTCTTACTCTGGAGCTGGCCTGTGCCAGTTTCTGCTGTCACCGACAGACGCTCTCCGCGCACTGTACTTGCTGGTCACTGTACTGTCGCCCGTCGTCTCCGAACACTCCCATGTCGTCGAACGCACTCGGCACTAATAGCACGCCGCCGCGGCTTTTATAGCTGATATGACCTGGCGACAGAGTACTAATGAATACAGAGGCGAAATACCTGCTTATACCAGCCGTACACGCCAGCAAAATGGCGTCGCAGGCTAGTAAAATGTTGCAACGCCGTCCGCCAATCAGCGCCTGGTAACGTATTCTCCAGCCTGGGAGTCCAGCCAATAGCGAACCTTTTACAGTTATGCAGTAGCCAATCAGACGCAAGGTCCGTCTCTAAGGCCTCACACAGCCAATCAGAGAATGGGACGCCCACATCAAACGAACCTCTGCGCCATGCCCTCTTTGTGTATATATACTCTTTGATCTCGCTCAGAAGGTTCTCCGCGACTCGAGTTGAGAGATTTAGGCGGCTCTTAACAGCGAGGTCTTGAAAGCCGATGAGGGTGAAATGAGGTGAGGATGGAATAGCGCCGGAATGAAATGGCGGGGGGGAAAGGGAGGTCTCCGAGAAAACCCGCCTACCAACTCCATCCTCCGGCACGATTCCCACTTGCGAAAATCCGGGAGCGACCCGGCCGGTGATTGGACCCGGTCCGCCTTGGTGGGAGGAGAGCAGTCTAACCGCTCAGCCACCGCGGCCACCGCGCTGATGCAGGTGATGGCCTGGCGTACGCGCGACAGCCCCAAGTCGTTGACTCTTCCAGCAGACGAGCGTGACGTCAGTCCAGGGGGCGTCATCGAGTCCGAGTGGTGGACTNCCCCAAGTCGTTGACTCTTCCAGCAGACGAGCGTGACGTCAGTCCAGGGGGCGTCATCGAGTCCGAGTGGTGGACTTCCTACCCCACTACCTCATCAAAGTCACGGTGTTGGTTCTGCAACAGATATTTCTTGCGGCTACTATCAGCGGTGTGATGGATGGTAATTTCGATCCAATGGCTCCTCTACCAAAATCGCCTGCGACCAGTATGAACGACGAGCCTGTGAACTCATACCAGTAGCAGCATCTCTTTCCACGAAGACATCTTCATTCCTGTTTCCTGCTCCTTCCGACATTACGACAGCCGAACCATCCGGGTCCACTAATGTATCATATTCAGAACTTTTAGTGGTATATAGGTGTCGCTTTGGTGCAAGGGCTTTGCCTTCAAGCTTACTGCACGACGACACGAAGTTTGTAAGTGCCAGAATAGTTGGTTTCATGTTTAACGAAGTACTGAGATTTGTATAAGGCTGCACACTTTACATGGACGAACATGAGTATTTTTAAGTGTTTTTGAAGTAATCTATTTTAATAAATTTTAAACACAAAAATGTTATAATTTTTTTCTTATTAGCCCTATATTGTTACCAGCGTGTTCTAAACTGTTTTCGTTTAAAACATCACTATGTAGCAAATAAATAGGCTAATCACTATCACTATAAAGGGCTTAAACATACATGCCTGGAGCTATAAATAATACTTGAAAACTGAATTTCACGAGTCTGTCTCCTAAGAGTTCGCATATTATATTCTACTTCTTAAATGCTTGAACATATTCGCTTGCTTACGAGCTGACTTGCGAAAACATAATGTCTGCCACATAATTATTTAAAAAGAATATATAAAAACACGCAATGCGAGCATAGGCACATATGATTCAGACCCCGACTAAAAATAACGAAATTTTTATAATACAACATTTGCTTTTAAAAAGTTTTTTAAAATGGTAAATATGAAAAAATTAAACTGAAAAAGCTTTCCAACAAATGTGGTCATGAGCCATATATGCATTGATTGAAAAAATATATAGGAAAAATGTTGAATACATTAAAATTTTCTGCTAATTGTACGAGGGAATGGTAGCCTATTTGCTTGGTGATTTTTGTAGCAGATTAAAAAAACTTTACTTAAGTAGTTCAGTGGTTAGATTACCCGACTCCTGTTCGAGAAGTTAATGGTTAAATCCCCATCCCTCCATGAGTATATTATATTTTTTTTAATGTTACTAAGTGTCATGTTAAAGTGTATAATTTACATAATTTAACTGTTATAAGCCATTTTTGCATTAAAAATACATTTTCGATACATTTTACTGTTTTTTTTTTTTATTTTAGGTTTTATGATTACTCAAATGCTAAATAAAAATATTTAAATATAATAATTATAATTATTTATAATTGAATCGACTCCTATATGTCTGATCTTTTATGGTTGATTTGACAATGTCAGCTGCCCTCCCTGTCCATGTATGCTTGCAAACACCACTCCAGTAACCTTAATGTAATAAAAAATTGTGTTTTATTTCTACAGTACACCTCTTCGTGATATTAAATATATATATACTTAAAAATGAATGCATGAAAATAAAAATATAATTAAAAAAATTATGGCAATATNCGTGATATTAAATATATATATACTTAAAAATGAATGCATGAAAATAAAAATATAATTAAAAAAATTATGGCAATATTAAAAAATTACTTATTGCTGGTATATATAAGTCTCAGTTAGTAAAAAAAACTTATATAAAACATTATTACCAAGCATTAAAATAATTACGATGAACTATTTATTCGTCCCTTCCAACACTTAATTACTTCTTTTAAATCCGTACACAGCACATATCCCGATATCTGAGTGGTCAAAGGAATATGCATGCCGACTCAAAGTTCGGCAGTCCGATCCTGCCCTCCTGCAGACGATATTTTGAGCTCTGAAATAAAAAAGCCACACTCCTAGTGCACAACTCTAGAACCAACATGGCGGCCGAGCGAGAGCGACAACAACGCATTCTAGCTGCTATCTCCATAAACAAATATGGTGGTCGAACGTCTGGCACGCCCCTAGTAGCAGCCTATGTAAACAAATGACATGGCAGAAACAAGTTGGCTAACATAAACAAGATGGCGGACGAAAATAAGAATGCGACTGTGATGTCATCCAAGGTGGCGGATCAGAGATGGCCACCGGAAACTAGACGGACGACGGTCATAGCCCTCGAGCCCGGCCCTGGACCCTGTGCCAGAAGGAACCAAATCATACTACTATCGCTATTGGAAGTAATTTAGTTATGTTTTAAAAATCTACAGTTATTGCACTATCGGAATAGTAGTTGGCGCATAAAATACTATTTTTTTTTGTTTCATATATTCCGGTTATGTTGCAGCGTAATGACTGAAAATACTATACTTTGTCAGAAATCCTTAAATATATTTTTTATATATACGAGTTACAAGTTATTTCGTTGACTAAAGCAGTTGAAATTATTCACTTACAGATCAAATGCGACGTTGTTTTTGCCCAGAAAACTACTAAAACCTTATTCAAAAACAGAAACAATGTAAGCAAATATAGCGCGTGATCAGAGAGTACGAGAGAGCGCCAGCGTGTTTACGAAATTGAGACGATTAGAATTCGTTCTTTCTGACGTCATAATCACGTGGTCGCGTGAGCGAGAGCACTATAGAGCGCTTTCTGGGCCGATTGAGAGACAGCCTTTGTCGGCCGCGTGGTGTAATGGCTGGAAGGGCGAGGGTGCATAAGTGAAGCGGCCGAACGTAACAATAAAATATACTTATGGNGTGGTGTAATGGCTGGAAGGGCGAGGGTGCATAAGTGAAGCGGCCGAACGTAACAATAAAATATACTTATGGTTTTTTTTTACTAAACCACTGGTTTGTTGTAAAACTGAACGTAAATAAACAGCACGCCACTACTACGACAGTTCTCATGGCAATCGTGAGATAGTGTTGAGGACATGCACAGAAGATTAAAACCGGTATATCTTATTTTTAGTTTATGGTTTATTTGCGTCACAAAAGATGCAAACGGTAGCGCCTTCTTACGACGTACGTGAATGCACCATCGCACGAATCGCACGCATCAATGTCTGCATGTGTAAGTATAATTACGGACTTTCATGGTCAATTTATTTTCAGAGTGCGCAAGTTGCTATGTCGATCAGTGAATTATACGAACAGGGAGATCATATTCTGTTTTCCATTCGGGTATACACTTACAATACCTTTCAAAATGTTAACATCAGTTAGGTTTCACCGTAGCAATAAATGAGAATGATACGCAGACTCGAAAAAGCTGATGATTTAAAGAGTTTTCTCTTTTTGTGTACGGCTAGGAATTTCGCGAGTTGATAAGACGATCATTGTTGTTAATACATACTATAGCCGCACCCGTTTCTCTTCTGGCCAGTGTTTTCTTTCTGTCCTTAGCTGTATTTCATTCGCCTATTATATAGCTGGTGGTTAGCATACATCTTGTCAGGAAATACGTGACCCAATCACGAAGGTTCAATATTGTTACAGTCTACTATAATTAGAAGAACTCGTAAAATTACCCCCTGTCTTGTAACGTCTTTAGTAGAATGACTGTCACGCGCTCAAAATAACGTATTGTCCTTGCAATAAAGGATGTTAAGCGAAGGTTTTGTCACGCTCCTGTTAATTAATGGCAACGCAAAGTTCAGCGGCGTTTGCTGAAAGAGCCACCGCNAAGCGAAGGTTTTGTCACGCTCCTGTTAATTAATGGCAACGCAAAGTTCAGCGGCGTTTGCTGAAAGAGCCACCGCCTACGTCTCTGTGTTCCTGCGAAGGTGTTTGCCTTAACCAGCTGCAGTCGCTTCAAGTTTGCTTTTTGCAGCAGGCCTAGTGCGTGGCTTTCCTGACCTTGAACAAGAGAGGATGCAGTGGAGTTTTTTTTTTTTNTGCTTTTTGCAGCAGGCCTAGTGCGTGGCTTTCCTGACCTTGAACAAGAGAGGATGCAGTGGAGTTTTTTTTTTTTGGCGCGGAAATGCAGTTCTTTTTTAATGCTACTTGTTCACCTTTCACATTTTCAGCGAGCAAACAATCGAGAGTGCATTTCCCGCATCGGTTTTCTGACAAGCGGATTTGTGCATATATTCCTACCAGGAGTCCAGGTTTTGAAACCCATGTGTCACGTGATTGGTTGTAGTTTTTTGTCCAGTGTGAAACTGAGTCTGAATATGAAAAGACTTTTCTTAGGGATCCTGTACAAGCTCTAAAAGGGTACTATAGACGATTCGTACACCTAGTTCACGACACAACTCGCTGAGTGGGTAAGACGTGATTTTTTTAAGATACATTTTTAATCTTGTTATTTAAACGCTCCAGAGTATCGAATTATTAAACTAGACTCTGATTTTATAATTAAGTAAAAAAAAAAACTTTATTTCAGCTTTTATTTTTTGCACCTGAATAAAAATCCCACAACGATTGAAAGTGTATCACAGTTTTTAGTAAAATAAAATAATTAATTAATTTTGTACAAAATAATAGTCCAGTACTTCCTATGCATAGAGAGAATGGAGTGGAGTGGAGAGATTTGGCCGGCTCTTAATATGGAGGTCTTGAGAGCCGAACTGAGAGAATGGGTAGTACTTAGTGTTAATTCAACCAGATGGTTTACTTTAATGCAAATTTCGCTGAACAGAAAAAAAAAATAGGTTTCATCGAGTAGAATACGTATATTGTAACAGAAAAAAAAGACGTTGATTTTTTTTACATTAGGTTTACCTAACAAAATATTTTTTAAACAAAAACTTCTTACGCCGATCGTCCTACAAAAAAAAATATTATATGTTGACTGGAACAATAATTTTTATAAGGAGAAAACATTAATCATCAGTATGATTTGTATCACACTAAACTCTTCGCATCTTTGCACTGTTCTATTGGCAGACGATAGTTTCAGTGTTCATCTGGAACAACCCGAATACACCGCAACAGTCGCGTAGTGACGCACGTTCTTCTGATTTCGCGCCCAAAAATCTTCACATGGTTCGCCAAATTTGCACTGTCACACATGTCTCAGCTGAAGACGTGCATCCTTCCCGAACTGAGAGCAGTTGCATCACGGGCCTACAGTCACAAGACACCTAATTACTCCCTGCAGGCAGGATAGGAGTACACGCTAAGAAATTATTCGCAAACATACCACAACAGTGAATACTTGTCGTGAGAAACAGCGAATCGCATTTTTTCCCCCCATACATCCATGGTAGCGTTCCTACATTTGCTATAGTCCATTCACGGTTACTTCACCCTTTTCTGAAGCCCTGTTAAAGTTCTTCTTCATTGGATATTCCTCCGCCTCGTGCAAACAAAGCTGAACCTAGTCTAGAAAATTACGCCGGAGATACAACGCACCGCGTCCGTGCGCAAGTGTAATCATATTTTGCCTAATAACTATTTCTTACAAAGCGGTGCCAACACACCTCTATATTGTAACTAATTTTATTCATATTAATTATAAATTAAATATTATGATTTATGGATATATTAAAAATAAAATTCCGAATTAACCAAACCTAAGGTACTTTTATGTTAACACAAGTATGAAACGCTTGTGATAAACGGCATATTTAAGAAGCAACTTAACACGTCATATATGAGGTGATTTTTCGAAGGTTTTATTCAAAAAGTGTGAAGAAACCGCGAAGATACTATATGTAAAGAGACAAATGCGTAGGGAAGTTTTCACGTTCTGTATACAGCATGTCTGAAAAAAAAAACTCATCCGATTTCACAAGGCTATAATTTTTACATGCATGCTCATAAAACCATCTGGTAAGCTAAATTTCGTATAAGCATAAGAAGAAAAAGTTTTAAGTAACCTTTTCACAAATGTTCGATGTGCCCTCCACCGGACGAGCAGCATACGTCTAAACGGTAACTGCTGTTGCTATGCTGCATCGCAGTTCGCCCACAGTTGTTGGAAGGTGAGGCACGTAGACGGAGTCTTTCACAAACCCCCACTAGAAAAAGGCNATCGCAGTTCGCCCACAGTTGTTGGAAGGTGAGGCACGTAGACGGAGTCTTTCACAAACCCCCACTAGAAAAAGGCACATGCACTGATACGACCTTAGAGAACAATGGTGCAATGCGCGATCCGTAAGCCCTTTACGGCCGATCCATCGTTCAGGAAGCTCATTGTTGAGAAATTCTCTGGCATGTAGGTGCCAGTGCGCTGGTGCTCCGCCCTGTTTAAAAATGGAATCATCGGAAGGTTCTCGTAAGTGTGGAAACAGCTAGATCTCCAAACATATCCAGATATGACATTCCCGTAACAGCGTTTTCCGCAAATAAGAACGGACCGTACACCTACTATCGGGAAACGGCGCAAAACACATTAATCTTTGAAGAGTCTCTAAGTGCTCGACTATGGTATCTGGCCTCTGTGTTCCCCATATCCGTACGTTATGACGGTGTACTTTTCTACTTAAATCGAACGTGCATCATTGCTGAACAGCAAACGCGAATTAAATTTTTTGCTGTCCATCTGCATGCCCAGAATGAACTCACAAAACTCAAGATATCGTTGTTTATCACCGTCACGAAGGGCTAGTGGCACTTGAATCCTGTATGGTTTTAAAAACAATCGTCGACGCAAAACACGCAAGTGGAGGGATTATGGGGACTTTGGCACATCGGGACCTGGGCCCGGAGAGTCGGAGCTGTTCGTGCTCTGTCAATCCAGTCAGCCGGAGGCCATCTTTGATCCTGGTGACCTTGACCCTGACCTTTACCCCGGTGACCTCTGACCTTGAAAACTCAGAAAATAAAAACAAATCCAGAACATTTATAAAAAAAATTATTTTTAAGAAATATTAAATATTTATCAAAAAATATTTTTAAAAATATTAAAAAATATTTATTTTAAAAACTTAAATTTCCTGAGGTTCCCCACATTTATTCCACCAATACTCATTCCTCCATCTAGGCAGGTGCAGTTCACCATCTTAGTAGGCGTCACAGCCACCATCCGCCATCTTGATGTTTTGGTTTGTCATTTGTGTATACATTACGGGAATTTGTATTTCACCTTCGTTTGACTGCTATCTTGGTTTTTTCGTTTATCATTTGTTTTACATTCCTGGTACTGTACCCAACACTGCACCTAGCAGACGACTAACCCCCTCCACCCCGCTTTCAGAATATTTAATTGACCAATTGCCCCACCCATGATTCTCATTGGCTAATTGTCCACCCCCTTTCAACATATTTAATTGCTCCGCCAATGTTTCTCATTGGCTAATTACATAACACACTGAAGTTTTTTAATTGAGTATCATGTTGTATTTTTTTTAGCTGTGAAATGATTAGACTCTCTTTCTATATTGAGCCTGCGATACCTTATTTTCAAGGATGATGCACTACATTCGGCGCCATCAGGGTACACTAGTTATTTCCCATAAAAATTTCAATACCATATATAAAATGTAAGTATGTTTTGCCAAAGATGGCGTAATTACAATACTTGTAAGTGCCGAGTTGCTTTCTTGGTCGGTAATGTAAACCATACAAGGAAAGACAGGATGGTCATTGAGGTCTGTGATTCTGCTGAGTTCACATCGATAGCTACGAGATGCACTCGCGGCCTCAAAGTCTTCTGGGTATGAAACAGCTACACNAGTTCACATCGATAGCTACGAGATGCACTCGCGGCCTCAAAGTCTTCTGGGTATGAAACAGCTACACCAGTTTTTTTCAGTTAAGGTAAACCTCTTCTCTTTATGTTTTAGGTCTTCTAAAAGAAGATTACATTCATAGTTGTAATGTATGTGTGTGTTGCGATACCTCCTTACTCTTCATTACAAAGTTCGTACATTTAATGATATTTATATATTAATAAACACTTTGTGAGGAGCGATTCATAGGTAATTCGTTTCGTAATGAGCTTAAAGCTCTACCACTATAAATGATAATTATTCAAAATAAGTACATGTAATGGGAATTACCGATATAAATTGATGCCTTGTACTGTATAACTGAATTCCTCTCGTAAAGGGGAGTGCATGCATCTCTCTCTCTCTCTCTCTCTCTCTCTCTGTTAGTGTTATGTGCCATCCATTCGACTTGGCGAGACCTGCACAGTGCTCGTGCTTCTGTTCGATCACCTGAGCTGCCTTGCAGATTACCAAGATGTTAGTTTATCGCGCAATGTCAGACAGGACGGACGCGTTCTTTTGATAGTGTTGCCGGTACTGGCCTTACTCTGAATTTGACAGTTTCGTTTCAATCAGTTCGTACGGAAGTTGTTTGCTATTCTGTTATACTAACCAGGATGGGCTGGTCTTGTCTAGCATCGTTTAACACAGCGTACAGCACCTGACACTTGTGTAATATGTGATTGCGCTGATTGGTAAGTGCTTATAACTATTTACCTTTACATTTCATTTTTATATCAGTTTACATCGGTGTGAAGCAATGTTGCACTTAACGTTCCCGCACTTAACAATGTAATTTTTTTTTCGCCTAACATAACATACAGCGCTCGATCCTCGCGCAATATGCATTGGTTGGTAGATCCTTATAACTATTTGCTTTTATAATTTTTTTTTATGTCTGTTTGTATCAGCGCGTAGCAGTGTCGTCTTTCTCTTGCGCGACTAATGGTCTAAATGTATGTTGTTTCGTAGCAAGCAAAAGAACGCTATCTTTACAAGTCGCGTAATGTGTATCGCACTTGGCACATTGTAGAATTTTTTTTTTAGGTTTGTCCTTGTAAACATATGCTCTTTTCATATCCTCGATCATTCCAGCTTTTTACCAAAGTTCGTGGTGCACTGATAACGTTGATATCACTATTACGGCCTGCAGAATCAACAGGTATTATTTTATAGTAACGTGACCGATTTTTCATGTACAGAGTGGTTTCATATATTGTACATGCAGTTCCCACGACACCTCTAGTTAAACCGACGGTGTTTATTTGTATTAACGCGTACATATTTTGATGTAACCTATGACTACATACACCTTGCTCTGGTGCAATTGTGTACATCTTTATTTTTTTCAATGCATGGGTGGTTGTTGTTAAGGATTAATAATGCTGACGAAGTCTCGGGATGCTGGTGGTCGTATCAGGCTGACTGTGTTTATTTACATGTATTATTAATGCTGTAACACCCTCCCCATGACTATATACATCTTGCTCGCAGCATGCTCGTGTATACTTTAACTTCTTTTGTGTATACATGGTTGTTGCATGCTACCTGTGCTAACGTTTATTTATGTGCATATAACACTTGCGGTAGAAGACTACGAGCACGGTGATGGGTGATTAACGAGTGCGCGCGGGACAGCTCGTATGTATGAGATTTCAGCCCCCCCCCCCTCCTTACACTCCTACATTCATCGGTAACTGCTAACTACTACGACATGCTTGCAACACAATTGTATGTATGCCTGCCTTTATTTTCTTTACATGTATGGCTGACTGTTACATGTTAGCCGAATTTTAATAGTGGCTTATGGTCCTAATTATCCTTATCGAATTTATTGCATTCAGGAATTACATCAGTTATATGAATTGGCGGTCGTGGCTTTCGCGGATAGGAAATGACAGGCAACTATGTTTATAAGTAGGTTAAATGAATAATTGACCCTGATGCCATGTTCTATGTTGGGAGTGATGCACATGTTTAAATTAAATGACAATGTAAGTACTCAGCAGATGGTAAATGGCTGTCAACTATGCCTATAAGAGAGAGGTTATTGTATAATGGACCCTGCCCCCTGTTCGATGTTGGGAACGATGCATGTGTGATATGAATTTGCCAACTGTAGCTTCGGCAGATGGGAAATGGCGGCCGACTATGCTTATACGAGGGCATAATGTTGTCATTGACCTTATCATGCTGCTCGTCGTCGAAGCCGATGCATACAATATGAATCTGGTGGATGTAGCCTCGGCGGAAGGGAAATGGTCACGCGTGCTTATAAGAGGGCTGAAGGTGTACTTGTCCCTGCAGTCCTTTTCGTCACCAGGGGCGATGCTTATGTTACGAATTTGGTGATTATCTTACACAGTTCGAAAATTACAGCCGTCTATACTTATACGAGGGCTTAAAGCCTGATTGTCTCTACCGTCCTATTCAGAATCAAGGGCGATGCCTATTTAATGTATTTGAAAACTATATCTTAAACAGTTTCGAAATGGCGACTAACTGTGCTTATAAGAAGTCTTAGGGTGTAGTTATCTCCACCATCGTATTAGACGTCAGGGGTAATGCCTATGTTATGAATGTAACGACTATATCTTAAACAATTATACGTCCTCTTTTTTTTGGCGATGACAGGTTTATTTTCCGGACCATATTTGTTGCATAGGTCATACTGCACAATAAACCAGCTTCAAAAGTTCATCATTCCTGACGGCAACGAAGTTGCAGGCAATCTGAAGTTGGCTACCCCTGTTCGTTGTTGGGAACAATGCATGTGTGATATGAATTTGGCAACTGGGGGAGTGTTATTCATGTGAGTTTTGTCTTAGGTTGAAAATCGCGATAACATAATCTTACTTGGTTTCCGATATTGTGCAAAAATAAATGCCAAAATCTGAATTTTCGGGGACATATTTTGCATTTAATATTTAGTTTAGGTACAAAGTGTCGTACATAGTTGCCACCTAATTTTGCGTAAAGAATCACCTCACGAAATTTGCTGGTCGAATTCAGCCTCACCCTGTACACATAACATCGGGGGATTGTCCAAATATCCGGGATGGTAATAACTATGTATGCTTTCGTCGTTAAACATCCTACTTTCTTAGATGCCGCAGTGGTCTTGTGAACACGACACTCGATTGTCGACCACAGGGGTGCCAGAACGATTCTGCACACCTCTGGAATAATTTTTGGGTTCCGAAATGACTACTAACTAAAAAACAATTTCCAGCGATCCTGGAGGTCACTGTTTAAACTACACTCCCCGATGTTAGCGCACCCCTGCAGGCGACGAGTGAACCAACGCACACAAAATAACTGCGGTAATACCGGTTCTCTTAGCTTCGAACTGTGAAACATTCAAACAGTTTGGTGGNCCAACGCACACAAAATAACTGCGGTAATACCGGTTCTCTTAGCTTCGAACTGTGAAACATTCAAACAGTTTGGTGGCGAACGCGAGAATCAAATATGGCCGCCTACAGCAGCCGACTGGTGGCAGGCGCGGGAAAGATGGCTTAGCACACTCTGGTGGCTGATGCGGAAATCAAAGACTACCGCCTACAGCAGACTACTGGCGGCGGTGGGTGCGATAATTAAAGATGGAGGATGTAAAAAGCAAGAGAGAGAGAAAATAAATAATCGAGACCAGATGAAATATGAGAAAACCTCAAGGGATGAAGCAGGCGAGAGAGAACAGGCGTGGGTGAAAGGGACTGGAAGGAATGANCCAACGCACACAAAATAACTGCGGTAATACCGGTTCTCCTAGCTTCGAACTGTGAAACATTCAAACAGTTTGGTGGTGAACGCGAGAATCAAATATGGCCGCCTACAGCAGCCGACTGGTGGCAGGCGCGGGAAAGATGGCTTAGCACACGCTGGTGGCTGATGCGGAAGTCAAAGACTGCCGCCTACAGCAGACTACTGGCGGCGGTGGGTGCGATAATTAAAGATGGAGAATGTAAAAAGCAAGAGAGAGAGAAAATAAATAATCGAGACCAGAAGAAATATGAGAAAACCTCAAGGGATGAAGCAGGCGAGAGAGAACAGGCGTGGGTGAAAGGGACTGGAAGGAATGAGAGAAGTTGCATGTTATGGGCAATGAACTCGAACATTCTTCATACAAGATGGATGGTTCTGGCATGGAACGACAAAGCGTGAATGTCAGGTTGACCTCTCAACCCCTCCTCCCCAAAATTTAATCATTTAGCCACATTGTGGAGTTACAGGCAGAATTTGAGCAAATGGCATCTGCATTGTGAAAAACACATATTTTGCGGGAAATTTGGTTTCTTTTGAGGGAAAATCAAGAAATTTTTATGGAGAAAAGTGAAATTTTAGACGTTTTTGAGGGGAAAAGGGGAAATTTCGAAGGAAAAAAGTAAAAAGGGAAATCCAAGATGACCGCCGTGGCACCCCGGCACCGCATCCCCCATCCCTGGTCGCTAGAATATAGTATTTATAATTACTTTCCGCATTGCCTACGTAAAATACGGAGGTGTATAACAATTTCAGGTACCATTTAATTTATGGTTTTAGGTGTTGCATATAAGAACATTTTTGGTGCGTGTTGTACTTTAACCCCATACAGCGCTTATTTAGTTATGGTAACCAATAAGATGTACGTTTTGTGTTTTGCTGTAGAAATAAGTACAATTTATAATTTTGCACAGTAACACTGTTTACGAAATCGGTAACGCATAGTGAAGATAATTGGAAACTGAACCTCGCAGTGTACAGTATTAGCCAAAAAAATCTTCCTGTGTGTTATGTACGCAGTTGCCTTTACTGGATGGAATCTGTTACCAGTTTCGGCTGGAAAAAGTGACTAATACAATGTCTTGCTGCAAGGTCGTCACAGGAAACAATGAACTCATAACACGGGCTAAGCCGGGACTGGAGCATTTTGAGTGAGTTAAAGTAGTACGACAGGTGTACGTTTGAATTAACGAACCTTGTGCCAAGTAATTCTAAACCGAACCTTCATTTATTTTACTAGACCTACAACTCCTTACAAATTTTTCTGACTTGCTTTCAGTTTGCCCATTATAATTATCCAAAAATTTTATCAAGCGGTTATATTATAAATGCTTATGAATTTTAAAAATAATTAAATTTAAAACTATGACTCTAGGAAATTTAAATAACCAACTTGCGTACACCTCCGGGTGCTCAAGGGAATACCGCAGGGCCACCTGCTTTTCGCGAAAAGACATCAGGACTATTTGTACTCTGTAACACTAGAGCTCAAATCCACTCTCGTAATTGGATGATTTTAACTGTCGCGCGTTGTAGATGTCTGCCGGCGAATCACGGGCACTCAGCGTCGGAGTTACCTAATTCCGATTGGCCCAGTCAGGCGAGGAACTACCTCCCGACAAAGACACGTGGCCAATGACCGACGGAAATCTGCGCGTATGCCCTAGGACATTGGAGTGCAGCCTTCGCGTAAATCTTTTTGCGATAAGCAGGTGGCCCTAGTGATACGTTATATTTTCCCCATAAAGCTGTTAAATTCTTCCTAGAGAGAAATTAATTACAATGCCATACAAGTGTTTATAACACAAAATTAAAAGGAGTTAAGAATTTCTTAGCAATTAACTGCTTTAAAGTAAATTACAGTTTATTTATGCATATTAGATGAAAGACCCGTTTATAACCGGTGTGCTGTAAAAGGTCGCGTATTAACCCCTCAGATATTTCTTTCTTTTCATGAACGAAAATCTTCATATATTGCCTCGATGTGCAGTTGAAACGCAACGTAATTTACAGAGCCCCGTCAAGTAACCTCTCGACCTGAAATATCGCATGCCTTGTACGTGCGGTTACCGCTGCCGCCACTAAAGTTGAGTCGCTGGAACCTTCCTCAGGAACCTGTACTGAGGTTACGGTCATTAACGGCACCTTAACAATTTTCGCCGCCACTCACCGTGAGGTATTAATTGCTCCATCGACAAGCGGTAGCGTTGGGGACGGAAATAAAGAAAAAAAAACATCTGCCGACTTTAGTCTGCGAGAATCCTGCAGATTTCAAAACCTGTTCACGCAAATTACATCCAGAGCTCGCTCCACCAGCTTTTCCATTTTCGTGTTAAACATTTAGCTGCTTTCGTCCCGCGTTTGTTCATGAGGTAGCTAAACTCTTAAAACTCCTGTTTATGATAACATCTTGATCAATCTTGATGAAAACCACGTGGCTTTGACACATACAATGGAAAAACAATCGTTCACCGTCGGGACAAAACGTGGTTTCTGCGCAGCAAACATGCGCAATTATATCCAGTCTACGTTATAATAAGCTACCGTCGAACGGCGAGCGATTGCGATGCTTAGGAAGAAGAGCTTAGGCGCAATGGAATTCGCTGCAAACTGGTATAAATACCAGTTAAATTAGTGACGTCCAATCACTGTAACGAGAGGGTTGCAAGTGATTTTAGTGCCTGGCCAGCAGCAAGATTGCGCTAATGTAGAGCAGTGTACTCTGTTGTGTCTTTAGAGTTTATAATCGTGATTTATTTGCGTAAATTTTCGACTGATTGTTAGGTTTTATTGTGCCACAGATGTAACATAGCCCGTTTTACACAGTGAACTACAACTACAGCCACACATGCCAGCAAAATGGCGTCGCTGGTCAAAAATACGTCAGAACTCCGTTCGCCAATCAGTGCCTGGCAACCTACTTGCCAGCCGACAGTTCGACCTTCGTAGTAGTAATATATTAACTACATATTGAAACAAGTTTCATACAATTAAGACATTCGTCTTAATAATTTAAATTAGATTTTGTTAAATTAAATATTTAAAATATATTAAAAAACAATTTGTATTAAAAATAAAATTTTGTCTAAAATTGGCTAATTCTTAACGTCAAATTATTCATCAAAAGTTGCGTGTAACTTTAATTTGTTTCTTTAATTTTCAACACAATTTTTGCGGTCATTAAACTTAGAAACAGTAATTTTAATANATGTAACTTTAATTTGTTTCTTTAATTTTCAACACAATTTTTGCGGTCATTAAACTTAGAAACAGTAATTTTAATAAAATGTTGTTAATAAATGTAATTGTAATTTATTTTTGTATAAGTAGTTTAATAAAATAAAAAATTGTACTCCTGGACATAGAATTTTTCAACAGTTGAGTAAAAATTGTTTTATTTAACTTATAATCAATTGTGAAATAGAGGTATTTTATCTCCTCGGGTCTTTATTTCAAGTAGAGTCCAAATAATTTTAAATTACAATTACTGTTCATAAAATTAATTACCGCAATTTTAGTGATGCAAATTAAAGAAACAAATTAAATTTACACCCTACTTTTGATGAATAATTTGACTTTTTGAATTCACCATCTTTAGACATAAAATTGGTATTTAATCCAAATTGTTCTAAAATATAATTTAAATATTTAATAAAAAAAGTTGTAATGAAAAAATTATTATGAAGAATATTTTTATTATATTAAACCTGGTTCAGTATGAAGCTCATACATTACTACTCTCCATAGAATCTTTCGCAGCTCGCGGTAGCCAATTAGACACTAGTCCCGTTCCTAGAGCCTCACACAGACAATCAGCTAATGGATACGCCCACATCAAAGGGACCGCCACTTAATTTCACTTCTGTGTGATTATCTATTCTGTTATAGTAATGAGCACTTTTTCTCCCCATACTTTCGCTCTTCATTTGCCGTTCAAAAGAGCGAGGTGGTGAGTGTTAACACACTGTAATCGCATGATTCTCAATATATAGACTCTGCCTTGGCTACAAATTATTTCGCCAAATTTCCGGAATTCTAATTAATCGTACAAAATAGTAAAAGTGTGATCACTGGGTAAAACTAAATGTTTCAAAGTAACGCCATAAATTTGTCGGTGAATAAATAGTTCCCGAAACTTTAATTTGAATATCCTTTTTTTTTTTTTTTTTTTTTTTTTTTAAATTATAGTCCCAAGGATGTCTGACATAGACCACTGCAATTTTATCATTTCATCGAGGCGAGCACGTGAGAAACATCTGGAGCACAATCATTGATAAACAAATACAAACTACGTTCAAGGAACTAATGTTACTGTTCCTTACTTAGCGTGATGAAGCCAGTATGAAAACTCTTTTTCTTAAGTTAATTTATTTTCTTATGTGGTGTACGTACGGCGGTGGGTTTTCACATTCGCACGTGCTAACACTGGGTGTTAAGTGCAGCAGGCAAGTCTGGCGTAATGACATGCGCGCCACTCTCTTGGGATGACTTAGTTTGTAAGAGGTGTTCCACGTAACCAGCACGGACTACAAAATACAACAGCAAGCAGCAATCAGGTTTTACGTTATTTTGACCAAATAGGCAATTGGCAAACTGCTAACGACACAGGAAGTTTAGAACGACGAAGCGTTAACCAGAATTCATGTTTTTTTTCCTTAGTGGTACACAAATGTAAAATTGGCGAAGAAAGTTTTTATGGTTTTCCACGTATTGGGCGGCTACCCTCTTTGAAAACTGGGGTAAAACATTAACACTGCTGACGTCATTCTGTGAGATGATATTACAGTAATGTTCTTAAAGAAGTACATACTTGGAAAATTGCAAACAACAGACCACACCTGGCAAATTGGTTCAATTCAGACCAAAAAAAAATGTCCCTGTTCATCGAGCAAGTGTGACAGAAGCCATCATCGGGAAACTAGACATTGAAGTTGTAGCTATGGTACAATGATGTGTTTGGTATACTAAGCAAGCTGTCAAAGACGTGCTTTAGTAAGTACTTTGAAAAGTTAGCTGAACTTTGGAATCAGTGTATCACTTCAGGACACAGCTTTGAAAGTTGGTGATCGAATTTCAATTAAACTATCCAGAAATATTTAAAAATGTCTGAAACAAGCAGTCCCGTTATATTTTTTTTGGCATCACACAGTATATAGTTAGATCTGCTTGAATGCAATTTTCGTAGATGTACTAACTGTATTTAATAACACAAAATATAGCTAAATGGCGCGAAGAAAGTGGGGATTTAAATATGCGATGAAAAAAATTTCTAATACGTAACACTATACAGATAAGCGGTCGTATTTATGAACTCTGGCCAGATGTTAGGTAGGTTAAGACTGGAGAAGGGATTTACAAAAATACTTTCCGAAACCCTAAACGTGTTCTTACTTAATTGAATGATACATTTTTAATGTGGCTTAGCTATGCGTTTTAAAAGAAATTCGTTTTGTAAAAATTCATGTACATCCTGAGGTTTTGCTCCCTTGTTTATGTGAGAAAAAATTTAAGCACATTTATTCAGAAAATTAAATTGTCTCAAACGTATATTTTTGTTATACTTCTAAGATGATGATCAAATATAAAATGCCATTACCAGAAAATGCACTAAACAATTTTGTAGAAATTTGAAGGATTATCAATGTTCCTACTTTTCTACTTAAATTATACCATTATGATATTAATTTTGAAGGAGTATAAGTAAAATGCAGACTATAAGTAAAATGCAAAAATTTCTTTCGTGGCAAAAAAAAAAAAGACGGCCCTTGGCATCTAAATAAAGTAAGCATTTCTCAACTATTCACACGGATCGAGAATGCAGAAAGGTGGAGAGGTCTTTTATACGATTACTTCAGATCATATTCTCGTCTTTCCTATTGGCCGGCAAGTTTCTTCCTAGGTGACGGAACAAGTCCGTCTACTTTCCTCCTCCCTCCAAACGGGAGTCCCAGAGCCGGAGAAGGTCGGGTTCCTTAGCATTCCCCTCGCTATCGGATCGCAACCCAAGCAGTTCCGAAAGCCATTGGAGAGAGAGAGGAGATTAGAGGCCGCAGCATGTTTTTTCAAAAATAAATTATTGTTCATTTGATGGCCCCGAGGAGAATGCCTTTCCAGGGTGACGAACCTTGGGCTGTTGGGACCACGCCGTACAAGTTCTGTGTCCTGTCCTTCCCCTCCCCCGACATGCCGCTTACCACCCCTCTCCCTGATCAACCAGTACTGTGCTCCCCTGCCTTTCCCAAGGTCGTTGCACGAGTAATGTTGATTCAATTAATTACCTGTCCGCTTCCTTGCACCTACACCGGTCTGCCTCTCGCCGGCTGCAAGATGGACATTTGTACATTTGATAAACGCTCTTATGCGAATAACGTATCTGCAGGCCCGACGGCAAATGATTGTGAAGTGAGATAGAAAAGCAAATACTAATTAAATATTTTCGCTTTTCTTTTTGTAATTCTTACTAAAGGGGCTTAATTAAAGTAATGTGAAACAAACCCGCTGGGAGTCACTTTAACTTTTAATTATCCCCCCGCCGGTACTAAAAGGATCTACTGTTTCTTCACTTCCTGTTTGAGTTACATGTTAGCAAGTGTTCAAGAACAGAAAAATAAAGAGTGTGGGAGAAATAACCAGGATGAAAAAAAAAACTTAAGGGACACTGCAAATAGCAATGTTCAATATCGTGATTATTTAATAATTTGGAAAACTGATCCAACATAATTTAAGGTGTAGTGAAAAATAATAATTGCATTTAATTTATATCAAACACTATTCAGTTTGTGGATGCTAAACGTAATATAATATTGAGATTTTTTTTGCATTGTTTTTGCAAAATTACTCATAAAATTCCAATTTCTCCTGGAGGTATGCCAAACTAATTACAAAAATTAACCTACTCTAAGAAACGAAATAATTTTAGGAACTACTTAAAATTACGCTTGTAATTGTGCAAAATAAATCGGTAACGTCCGCCACATTTCCTGCATGAGAATATACGGGTCTTGAACCCTCATGGGATGGAAACAAGATCGCAGTACTACGAGTTCATGTCACGTGACATTTGTGCAGAATTGTGTTTTCTTGGCCGTGTTAAGATGTTTTGTCAGCAGTAACAATGAGCGGATGATGTAGGAGTATGCAGTGAAGAGGGCTGCCCGAAGAGGAACTTAACCTAACCTAACAGCAAGCAGTGTTCCCTAAGCATTTGTTTGCTTCCAAAATAATTGTGCTAAAGAATGATTTATTTATTTAATTTTACGGGATGACCAACTAAGCCACTGGTCCGTTTGCAATTGTATAGGTTTCATTGCAACCACCAATCTAACGGATAATTAGTATAATTATAAGAGTAGTGAAAATTGAAAATACATTTATCTTTAGCTTCCATGAGGAATCTTAAACAACGGTACTATGGCAAAAAGGGTTGCCAGATATTTGGAAAGTAAAAACAGAAAAAAAAAAGTTTTAAGGNCCACACACAAATTAATGAAGTGTTAGCGTACACGCATAGCAGATACACAATTAATGAACTGTGGTGTGAACTCTGTCGTTCATGATGAGCACTCAGAACGTCCGCGTCAGGTCTTTTTCAGCGTAAATCTATCCACGTGTTACTGTGTACTATAATATGGCTTTTACCGGCAAGGAAAAATCCATCTTTGGAAAGTATAAACCAAACACTTTTTTTGTAACTACTATAACAACATTTCCTTTCAGTGGAATTTTATGTTTCTACTAGAGGTCCTTAATGCAAGGGTTTGTTGTTTACTACACCAGCGGTAACCACTGATTCAGAACGTCACTTGGTAAACATAATTTTCTTTGAAATATACTGAATTCAAGAATTAACAAATGTTTTATTATTTAATGTAAAATACTTATTTGACAACATAGGCCTACCCCATTAAATATATACTACAATATAAACAGACTTCAAAAACTAACATATCCACTGAATAGAGTAAAAATATTGTAGAAACACGTTTATAAATACTTGTTGTTTGAACGCGCCATAATAGCATTTATTGTCTTCAAGAATCTTTTTATATGATCACTACAGGTTTCGTTATAATTAAAAAATATAAACAACTCATATTTTGATATGGAACTTATGATTCTCTCATCTCTCTGTTTAATGTCAATAACAAATATTTATATTTTTATTTTGTGATTGCAAACGAAATTTAGGTAAACGAATTCTTAGAATGCAAAGCGTGTTTTAAAAAGAATGCAAGTTTCTTAAAATTACGCTAAGATAATTTGTTAGGTTAAAAAATTGAACATTTAGCGTGCAGGTGTAGTACGCGAAACAAAATTTGCAAAAAATTGAAATTGTTTTAGGAAAAACAGTACATCTGGTAACCCTAGCCCAGGGCGACTATAGAGGAAGTATGGGGTAGAATGCGCATATGAGATGCGGATATCCACTCTCTGCGTTTTAACATTGGACTACTTTTATGGTATTAACACATTAAAAAATGTTGTGGGTAGGATTTTAGATTAGAACACAGTATTAGAAAGTGCTTTGAGAAGTTTATGCACTTCCTCTAACATAGTTTTAATTCAACTATATTATATTCAAGTTGGACAAAGTATTTTGTACATATAAAAGCGTAGTTATATTGAAAATTCAAATAGTCGCTCCCCGGATTTTAGCACGTGGGAATCGTGCTGGAAGATACCACTGGTCGGAGGGTTTTCTCGGGGATCTCCCATTTACCCCGCCCTTGCATTCCGGCGCTGCTCCATACTCACCTCGCTTCACCTTTATCGGCTCTAAGACCTCGATATAAATATGCACCCAAATATCTTCACTCACTCATTTTGTGTTTTTTTCTTCAAAGCAAAAAAACATGTATATAGTTCTCATTGACCAGTATACAGGTGCAGATCAACTGACATTGTGAATCTGCTTGAAATACAAATATATCAGTTACGTAAATTTTTTCTCTTATAGTTATAAACAAAACACACCCTAATATCAGTGTTAGGCAAATAAAAAAAATATTGCTTACTTCCAATAACACGTTTAGGACATATAACTAATTTCCGTAGTTCGGCGCCAGTGTCGCTGTAGAATGCCAGTCAGTGTTTATACTTTATTTACTTTAAAAAATGTATCGATATCGTAAGGCTGATTTTTAAAAAGGTTTGCCTAAAAAAAGTGTACGCTTAATCGCGAAAACTGCGTTTATAATATTTGTATTTTTATTTTGTGAAACAATACATAACCGGCAGCCCCTAGACTGCAAGATTTTGTCGTCACGTTGAGTACGCACGTCAACCGACATGTGTATAGGAAATTATGTTCTAGAAGATCGCTGAACATGTTGCAAAATTACCGAATTAAAAAGGGCATTTTACCAGGTTGTCAGGTTGTTTATTCCAGTTTAGTTGTAGTTATAACTGTCTGAATTGATGCCTTCCAGTATCATCAAAGAATGATCAGTGAACAACAGGAACTGGCGCGTACTTTTTCGAACATCCAGGTCGGTGGTCAAAATTTTGTCAGGTTTGAATCCTCAATTAATGTACCATTATTTTCCACAGTTTAAAAATGTTATGTGCTAAGTCTAAGAAATTGTACATATCTTTGATTATAGTTTTTATCACCAAATATCACGCTGGATTTCTTCGGTAAGGTTCAGTACCAATAAAAGGTATATTACAAAAACTATAAATTGAAGCAGTCAGAATATATTTCGAAACATTTTTGAAACAATTTAACACTTTCTTAACTATTAAAATAACTTATATTTGAGCAATGTAGTGAAATAACGCAGAAAACCATATTTTCACCAATCACACAAAAAAAAAATAGTTTGATTCTATATAATTTTTTGGTGTGTCCATAGCATAAAGAATTTAATTTTTATTGGAATAATTTACCAATAAAAATAATGAGAAATGTTCGAATTCATACATATCGAATGGCCAATAATTGGTATAGTCTGTATAAATAAAAGCAACAAGGCTCCAGAATAATGCAGTGATTACACTGATGAGTGAGCTACAGAATTATTACCCAAGATCGAATTGTAGTGCAGGTCAGTAGTGACAGATTCAATTACGTGGTTGGATGTAATGATACACGTATTTGTTTAGCTTGTTGCAGGGTCTTCGAAAGCCACACCGAAAAACTGTAATGGTGTAGGAGTAGTGAGGCCTCATGGAGTGCATCTGCTGAAGAAGCATTTGACAACGTCTTGCTACGTTTGGCATGCGCCAAGAGTACTTCAAGTAATTGGCTTTGAGAGCCTTGACATAAACTGAAGTGAACGACTGATTTACGCTTAGCACGTGTAAGGATGTGAAACGGTGATCGGCGTTAAGTACAGCGGCGGCGTTTTTTTCTTCCATACATTTACATAAACTCCTCGAACTGGTGCGAACAGGTGATCCTGGTAAAATGAGTTGCAAACAGCTCCAACTCCCAGACCTGTGCAAATAGTTCCTTTGTTGCTACTGGGAGTTCATCGGGCATATTTGCTGTATTAGCTTGTATATTTCCCGAGTATGCACCAGTCGCAGCGGCGTGTGGTGAACTGTTGCAAGGTAAGCTGTGTTTTGCTCTGTGCTATACCTAATCGTTCGCTAGTTTGCACATCGGCCACTTAAACGTAGTAGTGCATGGGTGCCTCGCCGCTCTCCCGTGAGTGGCCGCAATACATTCACTTTGCCCCGGTTCTATTCTGGTTACTGGTTCCTGCTTCGTGCGCCGAGCGTGTACAGCACTGAGGAAACACCAGCTTACCTTACAACACTTCACTACACGCCGCTGACCAGTGGGGTTTTTGTGGTATGTGGTGTCTAATTCACTGAGCAAAATTATTTTGACTCTGCTATGGCAAATGAGGTTGTTCAGTTTTACTAGTTGTGTTTTATGAGCTTGTGTATCATTGGTATACCCGGTGTCCTTGGTCACAATCCCAGAAAATAACTCACATCATGATAAGCTTACGAACGTAAATGTCAATGTATCTCATAAACCCAAACAAAAAATAGGTATACTTCACTTTATACAGTGTAAAGCTCGGTGTCAAATTTTGTCTGTTTCAGATTCTGAATACGTGGAAGCTGCAACAATCTTGCCTGGCGTAGAGAACAAGGGAACACCTGCGATCGTGGTCTGAACATCTTCCCGCCGCCGTCCGTGACGGATAGACAGTGTTGTTGCCGCAGACATTCCATTTTTATGTCTGCCAACTTCACGGTGTACTTCTGCAACAGCTTTAAGGCTACGCTCTATCAGTTAAGGAATTACCCTCGCACGAGTGCCTTTAACGTCGCTGTGTTGGCAATACGTCAGGACGCGCAAGAACGTCCAGCTCAAGGGGGGAAAAAAAATGTTCCTCTTCCAGAAGCCGCGAGTAAAAGGATTTGCACAATAAAATACTAAGTAAGCAGTAATAATTAAGGAACTGAAATTTTTCAAACGCATTGGCTTAAACCTAGTTTCATACAATGAAGTTGCTGTTGCTTACTGCAGTGGAAATATTTTGGAAGTCTTAAGTATTGCCAGTTACCGTAAAACATGCCTTGCCATGAGCACATTTAAAATTGTTTTATTTCAAATCTATTCACTACATTATTAACGAGGCATTAAGGAAACTGTAAAGGCAAGCTCCAAAAATGCAATTTTTTTAAAAAGCGTATTTCACGATTTTTTTTAATACACACAATATGATAAAAACAAAACTCTTGGGCTTAGATAATTAGTTTTTATCTTTGCTGGCAAAAAATACGTATTCCCAGGATACTGATTAGCCGGGACACCCAAATCTCGCGAAAATATTTCACGACCAGGTGTATTTCATAACAGTTTAGCTCAGATCCACTTTTGTGATTGGGTGATCTAGATGTTACGCATCTTAAGTGTCTGTCTACGAATCAGAGACGTAAAGTATCGGATTAACTTAACTATGATTGGCCAGTCAACTAAGAAAATATCACACACACACATACACACGCCGCCAATAAGCGAAAGGAAACTGCTCGTACGCTCGTAGGGTATTGAAACCTAGCATGTGCGGAAATCTTTTCGCGAAATTCAGGTGTTCCTATAGTCATTCGTTGAGATACGCGTAAATGCGCAGACAACGAATGTGGATAACACATGTCCGGTTTATTATCTCTCAACGCTTACTGTCTAGGGTTCTTATTGTGTGAACCCCTTTAGCGGCTGCATCATACCTAGAAACCTGAAAAATTCGCGAGTTCAATGACCTGCAGGCTAGACTCTATATTCTTGTGTAAAAATTTGTCAATATCAACAGCACATTGGTTGTCTGCTGCCACAGTGGAAGGCTACTATTGTGCCAGCGTTCTCCAGGAGGTGTCAAACACCGTGTGGACCAATGCCTAAAGTTATATAAACACACGTGTTTTGAATTCTATCTTGTCCCAAAATGAATCCGCGAATTCTTCAGGTGTTTAATCATGCCTTAAACAGAAATTGTTCGTTTTGATGTCATAACAGGAAAGTCAGGGTCATTGCTGAAAATGTTTCATTACAAGTAGAAGCTTTACAATTCTTGGTTCTGTGCAAATTGATGTACGTGGTTGTGATGAAAGGTGAGAATTAATTAATATATAAGATTTTGTAATAAGTTAATTGTTGGATAAATATACATAAATAGTTCATATATTATGTACGCAATGTTGGGTAAGTATTTTAAATAAAAATCTTCCTAAATTTGAATCAGGAAGAAATAAATAAGAAATTCAGTATGGCGTGTGGCGTGGGCTCTTGAACATCACGCAGAGTAAAATAAAGATCCGGGATGCAGGAGTAATAAAATGAAGGGGAAGGAGTACCCCGGTGGTTGGTAGAAGTAGGACAGGGGACAGGGAGGAGTGAGCTTGGACCGTTACGTTTCCACGACGCGAAGCTGCATATCGGTCACCTAGATCTCTTGCGCGATTTATCAGCGATGCGAATCTTCTCCGGAGCCGCCGTTGCTGGTGGCGGGCGCATCATGACGAGGCACGCCATGTTCGCGAGGTAACGCCNCCCCCCGAACGAAGATAAACGATTGCAACGTTGCCGGTCCTAACCTCGGTTCGTCCAGGCACGGTACAACACTACGGTGGAGCGGTCTTCCCTGCCTCATCAATTCGCGGAGGTCGCGTTCCGACACGCCGGGTACATAAACACCACAGTCTGGCCACAGAGTAGATAAGGTGACAGAGGCGAAGCCATAGACTAAATATGAGGAAGACCGATCACGCTGGCTGCGCACAACCGACCTCCGTGTCCCGACGTTGAACTAGCAAAAACGGCGGGGATTGGATTTGAGGTTAGAATACTATTTTGCAAACAAGTGCTTTGATATGTTTGTATACTTCCTCTAAACAGTTTGGAATGCAGTTAGCTTAAATTCAAATTGGGCGAAAGTAAATTAAAGTGTTTGTCTTTTTGAAATTAAGATATAAACAAACACGTTCATCGCTGTTGACCCATGTGACTTTGACAGTTGTGTGGTTTTGGGGTAGGTCAATGTTTGGGTACATGCGCAGAAGACGAATAAACAGCCTGCCTCATCTTTAGTATAGGGACGAAACGGCATGGGGTTCCTTTGATGTGGGCGAACACGTTGTCTCATTGGCTGCACGGGTCTGTAGGAACTGGCTTGGTGTCTGATTGGCTACTGCGTGCTGCGAAAGATTCCCTATTGGTTAGGCTGCCGCCTGGCAGGTAGAGCATCAACCGCTGGTTGGAAAACGTCGCTACGACATGTTTCTGGCTATTGACGCAATTTTGTTGGAGTGTGCTGCTGTAGTTCGTGGGGTAAGAAACTGCTTCACCTCTGTATATATGCGGTTCACGGTAAACTGAGCAATTTTGAAAGCTCTAGCTAAGTTGCACTTATATGCACGTTGAGTATTCTCCCACAATATTCAAAACTAATATTACCATGGCCCTGATCACTTTTTTCATGCGTCGGTCAAGTGAACCTGTGAAATTATTAGGACAGTAAATATTTAACAAGTTTGCTAAATCTGAAATTTACATGCATAAAAAACCAAAAGGAAAATAAATAATTTTTAGTGTTCACAGACGTTTACCTGGCATTTTAAATTCTGCTTCTCTACACATTCAAGGGTGGTTACACCCTCCTGAAATATACTTAGGTATGGGACGTAAATATACTTTTTTCTACGTATTTTCTGATGAGGAATCACTCGCGGGAGTTTGCCTGTATTATTTGGGAACACTCTGCATATTCCCTCTAGAGGATAACACCTGCATTTCCCTGAACTTGGGGGTTGTAATGATAAAATTCACCCTCAGATCAGCCGGCCGGGATTGAAAATCGTAATGCCAAGCACGCAGCATTATGTGGCCTCAATTTCACGGTCGAACTACATTACGCTAGAGGAACTTCATTAGGACAGCAGTAATGCATTTAGGGTCATTCAAGAATATAAAATTATTTTNATTCACCCTCAGATCAGCCGGCCGGGATTGAAAATCGTAATGCCAAGCACGCAGCATTATGTGGCCTCAATTTCACGGTCGAACTACATTACGCTAGAGGAACTTCATTAGGACAGCAGTAATGCATTTAGGGTCATTCAAGAATATAAAATTATTTTCTANAACCTGTGAAATTATTAGGACAGTAAATATTTAACAAGTTTGCTAAATCTGAAATTTACATGCATAAAAAACCAAACGGAAAATAAATTATTTTTAGTGTTCACAGATGTTTACCTGGCATTTTAAATTCTGCTTCTCTACACATTCAAGGGTGGTTACACCCTCCTGAAATATACTTAGGTATGGGACGTAAATATACTTTTTTGTACGTATTTTCTGATGAGGAATCACTCGCGGGAGTTTGCCAGTATTATTTGGGAACACTCTGCATATTCCCTCTAGAGGATAACACCTGCATTTCCCTGAACTTGGGGGTTGTAATGATAAAAATCACCCTTAGAGCAGCCGGTCGGGATTGAAAATCGTAATGCCAAGCACGCAGCATTATGTGACCTCAATTTCACGGTCGAACTGCATTACGCTAGAGGAACTTCATTAGGACAGCAGTAATGCATTTAGGGTCATTCAAGAATATAAAATTATTTTCTATATTTTTAACACATTGCATTATTTTACGTTGTCATCCAAAAGAATATTATGAAAAAATGGTATTAAAAGCAAAGGGTTTTTAAAAAATGAAAGAAAGAAACTATCGGGACTTTAAATTGGTATATTTTTGTGCAGATCTGAAAATTCAACAAAATTAATACGGTAGGATACAGCTCAAAATAATTGTTTGTGTTTTTAGAATGTCATGAAATATATTCCTTGGACAGTTTTAATGTGGTTCGCCCGCATTTCAAGTTTAACTTGTGGAATTAAATTTAAAGTTGAAATAGCCTAAAGTTAAAACCTTATATCACGTGAAACAGTTGTGAGATTTGAAATAGCAAGATTACATTTATGTAATATCTATAAATACTTTCTGAAACGATGCTCTTTGTGTTAAAACAGCCTTTTGAAATTCGAGCGAATTAAGATTTTAAGTTAAAAGTTTCCGTGGTTACACTAAAAAAAACACAACGAAACTAATTTTTTTCAAATAATTTTGCATTTTTATAACATTTTTATTGATATCATGTAACTAAAATATAAAATATCCCTAAAATAAAGATATAATAAATATTTGCTCTGGATCAGCCTTAAACACCAACAGGATTGAAAATATGGAAAACGAAAACTGAGAAATAAATGCAGTTGCTTTGAAAGAGCTTTAGACGTATCTTAGCCATAGGGGTGATATATTATTT
>NQII01005237.1:111879-135640 GCA_002778355.1 Clitarchus hookeri | reverse complement strand
AACTTCACACAAACCCGGCCATCGTTACTTTCCCGCGAAATGCCGATGATGCAATTCAACTTTGTGCCATTTGGTCTTGAGGATGTTTTCACGTCAGGAATACTCTAGTGAATGTTACCATTACAGGATCCAAAACGTACACTAGCGGGATATGTGTAAATTGCAAGACATATTTTGCTTTCGTGTTCACATTCTCAATGGAAAATTGTAATTTTCCTTAGACCTAGTTGCACATGAGCTTGGTGGTGAAGGCTAAATTATACTGCACTCCAAAGCCATGGAGGGGGGAGGAGGTGTGAAAGAAGCGAATTGCAATTGCCCTTAGCGGTTTCGCCACGTCTGGCTCCATGCTCATACAACTCTCCATAAACCTTCATGGTTACTCCATCGAAACGGTGCAGCCGTGACATTTCTGTTCTCCTTGGCGGCTTCGCGCTGTTTAGGCGGCGTGGTTACAACTTTCAGTTCACGTGCGAGCGAGACTGCTGCGATTGGCTGGTCGACCGCGAAGCCGTCGAGCTGAGAAATTTGGAGCAGTTTAAACAGCTCAAGTCTTGAGAGCCCGTGGGCGTGAGTGGCGGAGGTGAAGCAGCGATGGAACGCAAGGGCGCGGGTGAAACGGAAGAAAGCTAAGAAAACCACCCGGCAACAGCAACGTCCGTTTCCGGCTGCGCAGGGGATCGAAGCCGGTGTTCGCCTGTGCGGGAGTGATTCGCGCTGGTCGCGTACAGAGAAGGCCGCTCTACCAAAGCTTTCCGACTTCGGTTGGAATAGACTACAGTTAATCACAGCAAACCGAAAAAAAAAAGGGGGGAAAGAGAGAAGGGTCGCCCAATTTAAGCGAATTTGTGGGGTAAGAAGCAAACAAGTCAATAATATTTAAAAATAGCACACCTTCAAAAAGAAAACTGGGATATTATCTAGTTTGAGTGGTGCCAGGACAGGTTTTATTTAAAAAAAAAATTTCTGCAAATTCGTTGATGTGGTTTATTTAATTTAAGGTGAAGGCAGTGGATTTTTTAAAAAAAAATTTTATGTAGCTTTTATAAAATGAAAGGAAGTGAGACATAATGCCCAATGTATTCTTTAAGGGAAACCTTATTGATACTTTAATGTTGTTGGTGGCAGTAAAACTATTATTTAAACTGATTTCTACAAAACATTTTTAGCCAGTTACCAATTACAGCTGCCCATGTGCACTGTCCAGTTTTCATAAAAAAAATTAAAACTAATAAAACGAGTTCATCCTTTTTATATCTATGTTTTTGTAAGACAGTTGCAATGTTGTGGCACTTCTTTGCAGCACTCTTGGAAGGTTTTTCTTGGTTCATTGCAAGCCGAATATTCACACATCTTGCTTGAATCCTAGAATACTGGCTGACAAACTGACAATCACGCAGCACCCGTCAAAGCATTAGGGATATCGGTTTTATAATGGAGGTGGGCGGGGAAAAGGGAAATAAGCATACAAGTGTTAGGCATTTCAGGGACTAGGGCAAGATGTAACACTATTGTTGCCATAACTTTGAACGACGATAGCAGTCGAATGTGCCTCCCTACTTGTCACTTGAGTTGAGAGATATGGGCGGCTCTTAACAACGAGATATTGAGAGCTACTTGTCACAGGAATACACTGTTTAGAAACAAGGGAGCATTGTTTGCAGACAAATCAAATCGTATCGGCTGGGAAGCGTGTCTTTCGTTATAGCTACAGGCTGTGAGAAAGTGGCCGACGAGGTACAGATTAAAATCCCGTAGACAGCTCACTGAGTACTATGGGGAACAAATTGCTCCCTCCTTGCACCTTCCAGCAGAGTTACTGGGCTGGGAAATGCCTCTTCCGTCCACTCCAGTGTCAGTTTCGTGCATTCTAGTTATTTTTGTGTTTCAGCTACTCGTTTCTGGACACGCGCTGCAGGACTCCGAACCAGCAATACACGTGTCGGAAGAGACCGAGTATCACGCACAAGATGGAGACCTCGTCGGGAACGCGCCAGCCAATGAACAGATAACAGCGCCTGGCGTTGTATACGAAACGGCGGAGTTTAGAATGGCCGCCAAATGAGCTCGAGAAATTACCGGGTTTCTACTCGTCATCACGAGGCATTAACCAATTTGAAAAGTAAAATTAGTCCTGTCAACGAACTATACAGTATGCTACTTACGCAAATCGGAGAGCGCCAGAGGTAGCATCATTCTCCCGTGAACTCTTATCTACGCTGCTTCATCACAAACACCGCAGCATCTGTCCTGGAGCACCACGGTCTCTCCCCGCAGTCGTTGCGGGCGCACAGGTCGCTGGAAGAGAGCGCCCGGCGACGGGCAGTAGAGGGCAGAACCATCTTCCATCTGGCGTGAAATGTCAGAACTATTTCGCCGTAGTGCACTCGGGTACGCCAGAGGGTTCTAGAAGCAAGTAGCGTCACACGAAAACATTACAGACCTTTATAGCGTACGCCATTTCTATATGAACGCACGACCAGCGCGTCAGTCAGTAAATGTAGTTAAGTCAGCTGCATTGAGGACTTAACGTAAACTGTTATGCAAGTTGGTAAAAAGTTAATTAAATAGTGGTATTTTGGTACTGGTAAATACTTAATAATGTGGTTGATGCGTGGATTTCATATTCCAGGCTACCTTATCAGCTTCAAATGGATACTAGGAATTTTTCTCAAAAAGGTAAGTTACATTATTTAAGTGGTAATAAGATACTCTACTAATAGTTTTTTTCAGGATAAAGCTGGATTTACAATGCCCTGACAGTCCGAGAACAGAAATTTTCTCAGAATAAATGTGAATCAACAAATAATTCGTCCAACATTGTTTAAAATTCAACAGCGGAAGAATGTATTGTCTTTTATTTAGATTTTTTTATTTTGTATTCAAAGCAAAATAGCGAAAAAAGCGAAATGAATCATTTCACTATTCACACATGTTTACCAAACACTTTTAATTTAACGTTAAAAAATGTAACTACTTACACACCGTAGTTACCAACTTTACTGGGCACATCCCAATCAGTGTGCCTGTTGAAATATATGCAGGTAGGGGCATTGTCATTTTTCAANTACCAACTTTACTGGGCACATCCCAATCAGTGTGCCTGTTGAAATATATGCAGGTAGGGGCATTGTCATTTTTCAAAAGGTGGTTGCAAAAGTACTCAGTTAACCGTGAACAGACCTATAGTATGCCCAATTAGAAATCAGTTTTATTCTGTATCATATGCAGTTCGGTAAAAGGACTTTCTATTTATGAGATTATTTGCAATACAGCTCNAAATCAGTTTTATTCTGTATCATATGCAGTTCGGTAAAAGGACTTTCTATTTATGAGATTATTTGCAATACAGCTCAAAAACACATTTAGTTTCGAAGTTTGTAAACACGTGGGTATGGCATTTTTTCATTTTTTTCCCCCCCGTAACCTACCATAACGTAACTGCTAAGTGTAGGTACGTCTAAGGTAAGGTCGGGACCTAAGTGCGTCTCAGGGCTGAGCCCCATTTACATACAAGGATGGGAAGTCGTGCAAAGAGGCGTGCATCGCGGCAGAGAAGGATTGGGCAGCCATAGCTCTGAGTGTATACGGAGTAGATAAATGCACGGAGACGAAATGGCGGGCGTGCCCATTTTCTGACTGGCTGCGCTAGGCTCTGACAACGGGGCCGTGTGTCTTACTGGGTGCTGGGAAATGTTCCCTATTGGCTGGGCTGTCGGCTGGCAAGTAGGTTACCAGGCGCTGCTTGGAGAAAGGCGTCCAAACATTTTGCTAGCCAGTGACACAATTTTCTGGAGCGTGCAGTTGGAGTTCACGGTATAAGCGGCTGTTTCTCCTCTGTAATACTAAGTACGCTGTGCTTAGGCGATTAGTGACTGCACAGCAATATGACTCTACTTTATCTTATTTGTAATCAGTATTACTCTAAGCAGTCCATCCCGGGGCTGCATTATATTGTTACAAGACGCCTGAGAGGCGTATCTTAGTTTGTGAGGGATGTAGGTTCCTAATGAAAATAACATTACGAGATTTGTTTTTTAATTTATTCAAAAAGCTATTNTAGTTTGTGAGGGATGTAGGTTCCTAATGAAAATAACATTACGAGATTTGTTTTTTAATTTATTCAAAAAGCTATTGTTAACATCGTTAAATTATCTCTCTCTACTATTAATCTTTTTATTTCACAGTGATCGCAATATTTAATGTATATTTNATTAACATCGTTAAATTATCTCTCTCTACTATTAATCTTTTTATTTCACAGTGATCGCAATATTTAATGTATATTTCAACTCCAATTAACGTACTTCTTCATGTCTCTGTTTGGTTATAGTCAATCAACTCATGATCATCATTAACACACGTTCAGTCTATCTGTTGCCATAATTTTTAATGTCTTTCACTAACGCATCCAGTCCAATAGTCCAGCCTGCAGTCGTACTGTGCACTGCTCTGGTGTTCGCAGTCGCAGATTTTCCTCCTGCTGGTCCCTTCTCTCGCCGCGCGCTTCTCTTCTCGCTCTTCGTCTGTCGCTGACACACTCCAGCCACTCACCCACTCATCAACTGCCTGCTCGGAGGCCCGTCGCATTTTTATATCAGTCGTCCTGACCATCTGGAAGGTTCAACGCACCCCGAGTCACGCTGAGAGAAACTAGGTGTCAGTAATCCAGAACATTCTTCAGATGTCTCAAAGACACCCGATACCCAAGGTCGTGAGTGGCACGCGCCTTGATGGGTGTAACAGGCACACTTTGTAAACATTACTCTTTGAAAAGCCTCTGCGTTTCCGGTTGCAACTGATAGCGCGTGTTAATAAACCATCGGTGCCTCGCACGCTCGCAGAGCTGCCGCCGGTAACAATATCATATGTAACTCTGGGTAGATAATTTTTTTTAAAATCGTTTTTATTGATATCAATTAACACCTTAACCCGTTGAGTCCCAAACAAATTTATGTCTTCAAGTGTTGCAGTCGTTCAATATTTTGATGTGCACTTTACTTGCGTAGAGCGTGCTTCTTGCAACCAGCGAACAACGTGCTGCGTGATCGTTGACCATCCGCATAGAAGAGGTGCAGAAACTTCAACAAAATGGATTGCTCACACGGGAGATGTTCAAAATAACCGACACTGGTTCATTGTTGAAGAGCAGTGACTTCCATAAANAAATGGATTGCTCACACGGGAGATGTTCAAAATAACCGACACTGGTTCATTGTTGAAGAGCAGTGACTTCCATAAATATCCTGAATGTGAAACACGTCCACAATAGGGACAGGAATATTTCGCGTTTTAAACGACCTATAAGTTAGACTCCACTGCTCTGTGTACTTTCCAGCCTCAGCTTTCTGTTCATCGGCTGGTGCCCCATGTATATAACCAGTTACCTAAAACCAGGTGGCTCGGGATTCGGTGCTTGTTCCCGTGCAGCTCGGTTGTTGGCCCAGAGTTCACCTGGGCGTGTATAATAAACTGTGATCGAATCGAAAAAAAAAAAAANAAAAAAACACATCAGATACGTACATGAGTTCGAAGTCTAGCTTGTCCTAAAATTAATTCGCGAAATTTTCCATACCCTAGTCCTTGACCATGAACACGGGATTGAACGGGTTGGCTTCGACATTCATAAGTGCGTTTGTATGTCTCTCTGTGTGTGTAGGTGTGTGTGTGTGTGTGTGATGTGCTGGTTATGAGAGGGGGGATCTAAACGGAGATCAGCCTGGAAGCTTTGTCCCTGCCGACGGAGAAGGAGGGAGAAAATAAAGAACGCAATGTTGATGGGGCGTCTCCGTTATGATTTCGCCACTGTCTCGCGGACCGGGTCTCCCAGAGCACGTTATCGACAGCGCGCACGCGCGCGGGGAATGTTTTGATTGGAGGTTCAGGAAGCCGGCGCGAGAGGTCGTTGTTCGGCCGGGTCTTCGCGCCATTAGACCTAAACGTCGGGCGACGGTAATTAATGAAGACGGCGGACGACGGCGGCGTGAAGGTGTAGCCACGGGCGACTGACGGGCCACTGCGAGTGGCGCGTTTCGTCATTACGTGTCCTCCCCCCACCCCCAACCCAATTCACTCTCACACTATTAGGTCGTCAATCGCCTGCCGGTGCCTGTATATATTTCATCTGCGGTGGTTTCGCTCTTCCCGCGGCTCTTCCGAAAGTTCGCCTTATGGTCACCCATTGGCTCATGATTTCGTTGCAAGTATACTCAACAATTTATAAGTCTCAGATGAGTCGCCGTCGTATATATGTACTAGATTGTATAGAAAAAACGAAGCCGTAAAATATTTTCTTCGTTATTTTATAAACGTTGTTCACAACAAAGTTAACACCTTAAAAAAAAACCCTTAAAAAAAATTACTGTCCATGCGGGCTTCTAGTTGGGTTGCAGCAAGTTAATAAAAATAGTTCTTAAGACTTGACGATGTATCGTGACTACTATGTTCAAATTTATGACCACTGGGGCTTGTTTTTATGGTTTTATACACATTAGGTGTACGGTATTAATTTGTATAATTGTAAAATGTATACAATCATTATAATTCCAAGGTTTTTACTTGGATGCCGTATGAATAAAGTGATCAGGCGTAACGTAGAGCTAACTTTAGGGCCTACGTATGGCACATGGATACACAGTGAGAAGAAAACTAGATCCTGGGCAAAATTTTCGAAAGTGCTCAGTTGACCATAAACAGCCTGTAAATAGTTTGTTGGACCGAGAAGAAGTCGCTCTGTAATCGCTTATGCTCTTGTGGCGTCATCATGCGGCGAGGCAAATAACGTTCCTCAGCTATCGTTCTTTCTCCCCTCCGTTAGGGCCTACTTGGCTCGCCGCACGATGACGCCACGGGTGAACGGAAGCTATACAGAGCAAACNCACGGGTGAACGGAAGCTATACAGAGCAAACTTATGCCGGGCCAGCAAACGAACTCCAAAATCCGCGTACATATTCTCTCATTACTTAGTTTCTTTTTTAGCATTCTATATATTAAATTCTCATATGTGGAGATTAAAAAAATTTGCATATTAATTTGGGTATAGACTGTTTGCGGTTATTAGAGCACTTTTGAAATCTCTGCTTAAAATATATATTTTTTCCACATTTTGTAACCTTCCGCCATATTTNCTTATGCCGGGCCAGCAAACGAACTCCAAAATCCGCGTACATATTCTCTCATTACTTAGTTTCTTTTTTAGCATTCAATATATTAAATTCTCATATGTGGAGATTTAAAAAATTTGCATATTAATTTGGGTATAGACTGTTCGTGGTTATTAGAGCACTTTTGAAATCTCTGCTTAAAATATATATTTTTTCCACATTTTGTAACCTTCCGCCATATTTACCCATTTACTTTGTCATGGGCGCAATGACTTCGTGCATGCGTCGATTAAGTGAAAACTTAAAATTTTCAGAAACTCAAATGTGTTACTGATATTCCAATACGCGCTCTAATGTGTATAAAGCAAATAATACTGAACACCAGCTTGAATCACAACTGTATCGCACCTGCCGGTTGTTGGTCACACGCCAGGAAGGTCCCTCGCCGTCCACCCACCAGTTATGTGATCATTTTGAAAATAAGTGTCTGACATAACTGAAATACATCAGTTATCATCACCTACAGCAGTATTACTTGTTTGCCGTATTTTGTATGAATCGGTCAATTCTTTCTCGAGATATGATATAACAATTTTTATTTATTCCTGTTGCGCTATCTAACAAAATGGAGGACAAATGGGGCTCTGTGTAGACACATTTGATATTATTTATATGTGCTTCCAGCATACAAAGTTATGTTTGAATTGATTACATTGTTTCGAAGATGTATCGTACGTACTATGCCAAAATAGCTAGATGGCCACCATTTTGAAAATAAGTGTCTGACACACTTGAAACATATCTGTACATATCATAGGTTTTAATCGTTAGATAACTACTGTAAGTGCCACTTGTGGCTCGCCTCCCTGGATGCCCGCGTTTGGGCCGCCGGCACGACCCGGCCGGAGGGAGCTGATATTAGTGACGGCCCGGCTGTGTACTGACGGTTGCAAAAATATTAGGCGCGTATCGGCAAACGCGCTACTGGTGATACGCAGACTAATGTTTTCAGTGCGGCATCAGACTGCGGCAGGCTGCGCGCGCAGCTACCTCTCCCCCTCGCATGGGGCCGCACCACACCCGCCAGCAGTTGCGGCGCTAACGGTATTCCTACAGGTGAGCACCACGATGAGTGACTGTGTGTGAGTTGTCCTGTTAAAGCGAAACATACCCTGGTGTTTCAGTAGGGCATTGCGCAAAACTTATATATTATCTCTANCGCACCACACCCGCCAGCAGTTGCGGCGCTAACGGTATTCCTACAGGTGAGCACCACGATGAGTGACTGTGTGTGAGTTGTCCTGTTAAAGCGAAACATACCCTGGTGTTTCAGTAGGGCATTGCGCAAAACTTATATATTATCTCTACAGGGTTCGACCATGACGACACCCGTATTATCCACCCTCCCTTCCACTGGGCGAGGCAGGGCGTTGTGCACAGCACAAATATGAGCAGAGACCGAAAACATTTCAGAAGAAGGCAACCTTTGGACACGCGAGCATTTGATTTTCTTTATCAGTTGCAACGCGATTAAACAGATGCGCTCCTACCTTCTGGACGAACAATAAACCTGCACGAACAAGGGCATAACATCTGCTTCCTGCCCTTGTGGCTACTCTCTGGAAAAGCAGTCAATGAACTTAACAACTTGGAATCGAGTGCAAAGAGAATTGTGGAATACAGCTTACATGTATCTAAGGCCACTAACCCCCCCCCCTTCCCCTTCAGGTATGAATCACTGGCGCAAGAGGGATTAAGACGGCGACGAAGGGCTTCACAAACACACAGCGAAATGANTCGCGAACACACAGCGAACTGAAAACTCCCGGTTTCATACACATTTGCATTGAATCACGACTAGGCGACATGTGTGGCGGGAAGTAAAGGCTACTACTGTGCGACAACTCTACTGTAGCCCCGTATAGGCGTGGTAAGAGCGCTGGTGTTGCAAGGTCGTCTCTTGTAGACGTGTGAGGGGAAACAGTGCGGACGCTGGCAGACCCTCCCCGTACACTCCGTTCAAAATGCAAGAGACCATCAGTACCATCTGGGAAAGACACGTGGTTTACCCTAAGGCCATATTTCACGATCATGTTTTATTCCATTAACTGAAAGAGATTTATATAAGGACCACATAAATGTAAATATTTGCAGTAAAATGATACATTATAGCTTTCAAAATATAGCACCGTAAAGTAGAAAATTTCGGAATATGGGTACCCAAGTATTTATGCATATAATTAAACTTTGGCAAATAAATCACACGTCATGTGATCTATATCACATACACGACATATTAATTAAGTATAAGGATATTCAACAATCGGTACTCGGGTACTGATATCCTGAATCTATTTAAAAATAGGTATTGAGGTTTTTGCCAACGTATTTTCATTCGTCCGAGAGAAAATAATATTTATACTGATTAGTTTCTCTTGGACGAATAAAAATGTGTTAAGAATAATATAAATACCTATTTCAAAAGAAATTCGCAGTACCAGTACCCGAATACTTATCCTTCATAACATTGTTGCTATTCATTTCATCATGATAGTTTCCGCCTTTAGTTTTGCCTTTGAAAATTAACTTGGCTCCCTCAGTGGTACAATTTTCACTACCTGCGTGAACTATAATCCATCGCTGGTCTGGATTGTTGATTTTGTACACTCCTACATCATCATCATGCTGCCAGCACTTGTCCACGTAATTCGGATGAATCCTTGTCTCATCGAGGTATATCTAACATTATGTCATTTTCCCTTATAGCTCGCAGGTATTTCGCTCGCCAGGCAACGATCTCGTTTATTTCCGTTAAGAATAACAACATATTTATACATTTTTTNCTCGCAGGTATTTCGCTCGCCAGGCAACGATCTCGTTTATTTCCGTTAAGAATAACAACATATTTATACATTTTTTAAAAACTAGATCCTCATTGCTTTGATTAATTTTCGCAGTTTCCCTACTACCTCTGAAATTAATTTATTTTGCTTACAATGCCCGCAAGTTTTTTAGTGAGGGTATTGTTTTTTCCATCACGTAACACTCTAGCATAAAACAAATTGAACTGCAAGTGCTTTTGTGTTTCTCAGACATCGCAAAAATTGCAATAGGACAAGGTGTGAATAAAACGACTGGGTGCACACAAACACATGTTCATGATGAACAGCTGCTGATCTAGCAAAGACAACAAATGGGTATATTGCATGTCATATTACGAAATATAATGGAGGTAATACTTATAATTTGCGGGTAAATACTCGTGACATGAAACTAGATGGAAAAACTCTAAACACAAGTTGCGACAACTGTCGACACCATTTTACAACTGACGTGACTGTACGCACAGGTGGTAGATAAGGCTGCTTGCTTGCTATTGGCTGGAAGGAGACGAGGCAAACGGCAGTTTAGGGAGGTCTGGGGCCTTATTCTTTAACTTTTTCCTGTATTTATATAAAGACATTTACCGCTTAACTATCTTTACGAGGCGAAATGGTTTCCTGTAACTCACTATGTCTCCATGGTGGTCTTTCGAATGCCTTGTGACTGTCTTCATATAAATACCGGTCAACAAGGTGTCTTTATGAACGAAAGTGGAACGAAAATGGCCGACTATTGAGGTTTATTCTAAAAATACGTCTTAAAAAAAGGAGACGTTTTAAAATGCCCTAAGCATGAGATTTATTATCTTCTCTTATATTTCCGCACAAATAAACGGTATCTGGAATACATTTAAGGAGTATATCATATAATTCGCTAATGATACTCTTGCTTTGAAATAACTACAAAGTGACAGATTCGGTCATGGGTCAGTGCTGCTATCTCGTGATGCTCGAAATGAACTGGTACCGCCTGAAATCTTGTATTCATAGAAAGAAGTAAATTTATTTCATAAGTATTATTCGAAAATGTATTAGGAAATAGATTTAACTTATAGTTACAAATTAACTATAATAACCAAATCTGTGAGATAATGCATTCTGTAATAACGGAAAAAATATAATTCAACAAGCATATCGTTGGTTTCGGAACACAACCCGCTGCATTGACAAACGTACATCTTTGCACAAAGATATTAATAAAGATATGGTTTACAGAATACCACATAAAGACGCCTACGAGTAACCATCGTTATGGCCCTCTTTATCATAAGGACGATGACGTTGACTGTCTTTAATCAAGCTCAAATTAGAGAATAGGGCCCCTGGTGTGTGTGAGAGAGAAGGAGAACGCATCGCCCTGCATTAATACTTGGTTGTCGGCACAGATTCACAGACATTCAAGAGAAGCCAAAAGTGAATCGCGCATACCCATCAATGCACGAACAGTAGTTGGGTTGATCTACGTAGTCCCAGTTACACTGTCATATTGATCCACGCTACGCCAGACACGCTCACAGAACTGTACAGAATTTATTACTGGTCGGTTGTCAGCCAATACAACGCCGAATTGACAGTGTTCCAATCAGACGTTATTTACAAGCCACCGTGTTCATTTGAGTAATTTACACTTCTTGTGCTGCCGAATTAATGTTAAATTGCAGTGGCATGGAAACTACCAATGTATTTAGAGTATGCGGATGCCTTAAAATTACTGTTGCAAATTGTTCCAGTGTTCCCAATCTCGGAATAGGCCAAAGTTCTTAACGTAATCAAATATGAGATATAATTCATTCCTAGAATGTTACATTCACACAGAATAACTTCTTGCCATCTATTATTTACACCTGTGAATTACAATAGTGAATCCAAAAGCAATATAAATTACTATCATTATACTACTAATAGCTCTTATAATGACAAATATCAAAGCAAATTAAGCAATATTCAACAAAAAATAATTGTATGGAAAAATTCTAAATGTCCTGTATTTAGAATATTAAAATGTCAGTCTTTCATCAACCATAGTGCCACCTCCTCACTGTCCCATTGGTTAATCACGGTCTCGCACTCCATAAATATCTTAGTACCACCTTAAGCACCCTTCCTCAGAACTCGGAGTCGCTCATTGTAGTCACACTCAGCCTGGAAGGCTACAGAAGAGCTGCCTTCACAGAAGTGCGAGACGATATTTGCAAGTTGTTTGAAAGAATCTTGAAATTATGGTGGNGGGTTATGCTTATATATCAATATATAAATATAAATATATATATATATATATACAGAGATTTTTCCCTGCAATCACATGCAAGGCCTCAGCAGACCTCGTTTTATATGCCTTTGATGTTACTAGCAAAGTTGCTTTTTGGGGATTTCCGAAATAATATTTTTCTATGTACCAATATGATACTGGGACACCAGACAGACGCCCCATATAATGTAATTCCAATGAGTAGAGTACACCTTTATAAAGTGTATTCATTGCCTTGAATCCAAAGCCCCAAGATACTGTACACTGCTCTGATCTTGGTGGGGAAACTCACTGATTTATCCAATGTGGTCTTGAAATCGAAGCTTACTGCCAAGTATTACACAAAAATATTTGACTTTATATTTCAATTTAACAGGTTTTCTCTTATATCTTATGGCAGGGGATCTTTACAGACTCACTTTCACAATCATATCATTTGTTTTTCTACTAAAATCTCAAGTTTCGCCTTCCTTCCCCTTTCCTCCACCCCGTCAGGATTTCTTCTGTTTTTGCCTCGTTCCCTTCTGTCCCATGCTGGTATTACAATCAGTGCATCATCTGCACATGAAAATATTTCACGTCCTGCTAGATTTACTCGAACCACAAGAGTGGTTCAAGGACTAAAGCCTTCTGGAATCCTCTTTGGCATTGGATTCTCTATGTGCTTACTGGCTCTTCGAAGAAACATTGCATTAATCGGTGGACATTTCTGGGACATTTATTTTCTTGAGAGGCCGGAGTACCTCTGACCATCAAGCATGATCAAATTCTCCGTTCATATCTAACATTACTCCAATGACATACGTTTCTTTGGTCATTTTGATTTTCCTGACAATATTCGTCAACGCTCTTTCAGTCCCTCTTCCTTTCCGAAAGCCCTATTGTTAATTATGTAACCCTTGTGTAGCCTCTATAAACTATAGCAACTTCATATTGGTTTGTTTTCCCAACATTTTTCTAATACCGGGAGATGTGATCTGTAGAATTTTGTTTTAGCAGGGTCTTTGTCCCAACCTTTAATTGAATCTTGAAGAGTCCTTGTTTCCATATCCTTGGACAGCATCCGTGAGCTACGCATTCACTCATTAATGACAGAAGATCATTATGTATCCGTCGATAGACTCCAGAGTCTCTGGAGTGATTGCATCGTGTCCTGCAGAATCTCTGGAGCAGTGGCATGTGACAACTGTTGCAAGGTAAGCTGTGTTTTGCTCTGTGCTACTGTGCTATACCTAATCGTTTGCTAGTTTACGCACCGGCCACTTAAACGTAGTAGTGAATTTGATGTCACAGCACATGTGTAATGGATGCCTCGTCGCTCTCTCGTGAGTGGCCGCAGTACATTAAATTTCTCCCGTCTCCACTCTGGTTAGTGGTTCCTGCTGCTTGCGCCGAGTGTGTACAGCTTTGAGCAGGCACCAGTTTACCTTGCAACACTTCACCAAACGCCACTACTCTGGAGTGATTGTATCTTGTCCTGCAGAATATCTGGAGTGATTGCATCGTGTTTTGGCGCCTTCTCATTATTCATTTCTTCCACGAGTCTACCCAACTCTTCAACCATATAAATGCGGTTTTTGGCGGAGAGAGGCTATCGCGAAGGGACAGTAGGAGGCACGACGTGCAGCGAAGAGAACGGGACAGGACTAGCGATGTCGGAAGAGAGCAGGGGGCGTGGCCGCAGGAGCGACGGCAATGAACGGCGGCCGCTAATGGGTGGCGGCAGCCCGGGATCAAGTTTCCGGCCGACACCTCGCCAAGCCGCGGAGTGACTCACCTGGGGCCACGCCACCTGGGGCGCGCGGCATTCCGCCCCATCACGCGCATTCTTGCGTTATCTCTAGGGACCGGGAAATTCCACGAATTAATTTGAGGGCAAGTTAGACTTAAAACACGTGTACATTTCTGTTGTATCCGCAGTTGGATCACCGTTTATAAGACACGCTCAGGTGAGCTCTGAGCCAATAACATGCTTGCAAGAAAACAATCGCCAATTCCCGTGCAACCTGGTTTTAGGTAAAAACTGGCTGCATACTGGGGCAGCAGCCAATGAACAGAAAGCTGAAGATCTAAAATACATAGGACAGTGTTATGACATTGTACAGGACCGGTTATGATTGCGCCTGTGCAGCAACATGTAGGTCTTTATGAAAGAGCAAATACACGGGAAGAGTATTTCGAAGCAGTTGAAGTTAAACTAATAACTTTTACAGTTACAGATAATATCTCGTTACATGCATGAACAAGATGTAATCGTTATATGGGAGTGAAAGTTCCATAAGTATATTGACATGTGCCAGGAAGCACTGATGGCAGTGAGTCGGCACTTTTGTGATGCCTGTCAAGTTTTTCATCTGCCGAGACCAACCAAATACTCTCTCGTTATTTTCATCTGAGATCGCAAATTTTTACTAACCGTAACTACGACACAGTACCATAAAAATTTGTGTCAGAAACGTAACAGTAATTCTCGTTTTTTGTAGTTCTTTCCCAAGTAGACATGCTGAAATTATTTGGTACGTGCGTATCTACTTCCATGATGTTAACACAAAGTTTCCTTTCTCTGGAATTTCAACGTATCGTTACTCCATTACTCCATTACTCCATAATCCTTATCTGATGTTACAAACGAAACCTACAAAGCATTAGCACTCAGTAGATGTCGTTGAAAACAAGATACAGATAATCAAGATCCGCCACCAGGAACTTTCTCGAAGAAGTGGGCCCAAGACATCTTTATTGCTTCTCACAGATTACGGATCAATTATGTAATATAGAAATATCTCTTCGCTGTATTTTAACCCTTTCAGTTATAGAGAAATCTATAATTTTAGGCCTTGCAACAAACAAATTTTTTTGTTCGGAACTGTACTGATATCGATACGACGTTTTGCCGTACTTCGGAACCAGCAAAAACCTGTCCGTGCTTTATCTTACTGGCAGAAGTGGTTTATACGGCTATGGAATATAGTTTCAACAGCAAATTATGTTTCCCACACCTAAGAAACCTTTCTCATTGAACGGTATGTTCTACTGTGTACAGTGCAGACCATTAAAACCGCTTCATATGCAACGTCCCATATAGTGGACACTGTGACTAAAAGGGTTTAATGAACATTGAAACCACATACATACTACTGGCCCTTTTGCATAGGGAATCAGGTTATTTTTCTGGTGGCGATGACATGGTTTAGCGAGATGGCAGGCAGATTTGCAATATATTATTTTCTCAACCAAACAGACACGACTTGCTTCGAAACTTTACACACCGACTCGGACCAGCAGTTTTTAAAAAGTTATATTGGGTTCCTACGAGGCAGGTAACCTGTTACAGGCCACATGGGTTGTTAGTTTGCTGCCAAACTGTACTTAATAAATTTAGCTTACATCGAGTAGGGTTGCAATCGCAATAGCACAGAATACTTAAGAACACAGAAGTGAAACAGCACATACCACGAACTCCAGCCGCACACGCCAACAATATGACGTCACTGGCCTGCAACATGTAAGAAAGCCGTTCTCCAATCAACGTCTGGTAACTTACTAGCCAGGTGGTAGCCCAAACAATAATAAAGAATGCTTCGCAGCAGGCAACAGCCAATCAGCCAAAAGATCCGCTTTCAGAGCTTCACGCAGCCAATTAGCGAATGGGTACGTCCACGCCAAAGGAAACAAGGCACCAGTGCCAGTACTTTGAGACTTCCTTGAGGCTAATCGGTTTTGTGGACTTTTGCAGCTCTTTCAGATAAATGGTTAATGACAATCATCTAGCACGCAGAACATTGCTTACAGGCTGCGAGAAAAATGTTGAATACAAATACAGCGCATAACAAACAGTTACGTGATTGCAACACTTGAACTCGGGGAAATTTATATGAGATCGAACGGGTTAATCATTTCAACCATTTATTCACTACAGTTGACATGTTGCAGATGAAGGAAATATATGACAAGAACTGCAGACGTCTAGTATTATTGCCGAACGCAATTAGTGCCTTCCCTGTCGTTGATATTATTTGCGGACATTTATACGATGTTTGTGAGTGGTTTGCCCACTGTCTCTCAACCACGAAGCACATATTTAATTTGTTGCGTGAATGATGCAAGAATCGAATCGGGATGAGTACAGTACGAACGAAAATATAATTATATTGTAACACTTGGAAGTAGAAATTAACGTAGGACTGAAAAGAGTAATTACTCCGTGCCCTGGTGGCAATTCATGGTGCTTCAGGGACCACGGTGCAGCAGCCCTAGCGCTCGCCTCCTCTCAAGGCGAATCGGGTTCGATTCCCGGCGGGTAAGCGGGTTTTCTCGGGGATCTACGGTTTCCCCTGCCATTGCATTTCGGCGCTGCTCCGTACTCACCTTCGCTTCACCCTCGTCGGCTGTCAAGACCTCGTTTCTAAGAGCCGGCCGAAATTCTCCCCTCCACTTCGCACACGACGCTTCGTGTCTAGTCCCCGAGGTACACCCGGGGATAGGCGTGAAAGTGTTTACACAGGCGTTGAAACGAGGCGGAGTGGGTTGGGAGGGGAGACGTGTAATAGCCGTGCGGGACGTCCGAACGAAGCTCGCGCTGAGCGGGCACGCAAAGCCCCGGGTCAACGCGCGTCGAACCGCGGCCGCACGCGTCGCCCATAAGACAGGAAATCGAGGTAGAGTCTGCGGCCAAGGTGCGCAGCAGCCACTTTGTAATCCCAACGTTGGACTGCTTTTCTGCCGATACGACTTTCGTAAACGACGTGGATAGTAATTGATGTTAAACTCTATTCGCGGTTTGTGCACACTTTTAGAAATTCACCCCATACATGACGTGTTTGGTTATTACCTAAACATGCCATGTATCGCAAGCGTTTTATACTCCTGTTAACACAAAAGTACATTATTTTCTGTTAAACACAACTTTTACTTGTATTTTATCAATAAATTATATTTTATTTACAATTAATGTAAATAAAAATGAGTGAGAAAACAGATGTGCTGGTAATACTTGGCAATAAATAGTTCTTACGCAAAATATAATTACACTGAGTGCGCACGAATTCGGTGTATTTCTAGACTCGGGTAAGCTTTGTTTGCCCGAGGCGCAGGAATACCCTGAAAGTGTAACTTGAGCAGGGCTTCAGAAAAGTTGGAAGTAACCGTGAATGCATTATAGAACACTGGTTATTTAAATAAGTGGTTTGAGATGACTTTTTAATTCCTCTTAGCACTTCTCGGTGCTTTCAGATTATAGTCAAATCGGAAAAAAAGTATTTCATTAATGTAAAAGGGCTTGTCTGTTGAATGTTAAGATGTAAACAAACACCTGCAACACTGTTGACCATGTGAGTTTGACGACAAATTGTACTTCCGTGCGGTAGGTAAATGTTGGGTGCATGCGCAGAAGACGATAATCGGTCCACTTAATTTTTAGTGTATGGCGTGATCGGGGCGGATGTTGCCTCGGCAGATCGACGACCCGGCGGACGGACCGACAGCCACGTGGAACCGGCGTGGTTCTACGACAGCCCGCCGGGCAGTTCGGTCGTCCAGTCACCCACCTGCGGGTGTGACTGCTTCGCGGTCAATTGGCCGCTTGTGAAACCAGCCTGCTCCTGCACAGAAATAAATTTAATGTACTTGTTATTACGTTGGTATGATTGGACCGTGTTCATTGCCAACCACGTGACTAAATAAAAATCCTTCGCACACAGAACCCAGCAATGGTCAGCAACCGGCCAATCACACCAACATAATAACATGCACTTACCATTGCCATTAAATTTCAAAAATAAAATATAATGCACTTCCAACAAGAAAATTGCCATCGAGACATTTCTTTAAAGGGTTCATTCCCACATTAATTTAATATTTCTGGTTTTGAAAATAAGAAGTTTTTTGGGGCATCATGCACTTGTGTTGATAAAGAACTGGTTTCGTTAATACAACCAATGACCGGTAGACGTTGAGCAGTAGCACTGTTTACGCATCAGTTATTACTAGGGGCATTTGTTTTCTGCGAAAAAAATTCCAACACTCGGTGCGCTTCAATGCACGTTACTTCAGAACCACTGTCGTGATTGGCTGATTTTACCTGTCACGTGACTTAGGTGTCTGCTAGCAAATCAGGGACCTTCAGTTTTGGAGTAACGTTTTTCTGACTGGCCTATTGAAAGTGAAAATGTCTTCTCACTAAGGCACGCAGCCAGTAGACAATATGAATTAGCAACTTTCGCGTAGGCTATTGAAGTCGAGCCTGCGCGTAAATCATTTCGCGAAAAACCGGTGGCCCTAGTTATTACTAGGGCCAGCGAAATTTCGTGAAAAGATTTCGAGACAAGATTACACTTCAAAGCACTGTAGGGTCTTCCAGCTTTTTTGATTGGCTGGGACGTGTTCTCGTCGGTGTTAACGGTTTGCGCACGAATCACGAAGGTCCAGTGTCGGAGTTACAGAATCCTAAGTAGCTCGGTCAGATACGGAGACAACACGAGCAGCTAATGCAGGTATAACAACAGCCGAGGTGTTTATATAGTATTGAAGTCTACTGTGCGCTCCGATTTTTTCGCGAAAAATCACTGTTCCTAGTTATTACTAAGGCCACTTGTTGTTTCGAGAAAAAAAATTATGTGAAGGCTAGACTCAAACGTCCTATGGCAAACGTGCAGTTTCACTTTGGTTATTAGCCACGTGTCTTTGTTGGGAGACAGTTCCTTACTTGACTGGGCCAATCAGAATCAGTTAACTTCGACACCTGCAATGCGTGACAGTTAAAATCATCCAATCACGAATAAGGATTTGAGATCTAGTGCTTTGGAGTACAACTTGTCCTGAAATATTTTCAAGGACAACATGTGGCCCTAGTTATTACCAACGAACACCGTTGTCCACGGAGCCTCGCAGTATTCAGTACCGACCAAACATAGCCTCTTCCCGTGAGACACGCAGACAACTGTCTGCATTGGGAATTTTATGACAAAATAATTGTAATCCATTTATTTTACATCGGAACGTTATTTTAAAGTAAAGGAAGTACAAGACAAGTTTTTAACACATGTGTTAACATCAGTTCAACACAAAATTTGTTTTGCCGCAACGTAAATTATACCTTAATGTAGACAGTACAGTAAGGAAGTTGGTAACATTGTTACTTAACATTGAATTCATAGGCCGTTCACGGTTAATTAGGCACTTTTAAAATCAACCTTTGAAAAATGTCCCTCCTCCTACGTGGATATATTTTAATAGGGACAATGACTGGTGTGCGCCGAGTAAAGTTGGTCACGACGGAGGGATAGTAGTCCAGTGATTTAACGTTGAATTTAATGTGTTAAGTAAACATTTGTGAATACTAAAATAACCTATTTTGTTTTTTTAAAATTTATTTACTGTAAATTTAAGAATTAGGAAGTGTGTAAAGTATTTACGTTTTTAATCAATCCGCTGTTTTACTTGACCGACGCACGAATAAAGTTATTAGGCCAGTGACAACGTTAATTCTACACAAGGTGGAATAATACAAAGCGTAAAATCAAAGAGATATTAAGCGGGGCTTTCGGAAGTGCTCAGTTTACGATGAGCAGCCTAAAACTTAATATCATAACAGTGTATTACATCAACAGCATCATTGGTTACTGACGGCACACAGATAACAAAAAAATTGTAGTAATAACATTAATACTGTTGTCAAAACATTACACTTTTATCTGTGAACGACGTTCAGTCATCGTGTCTACGACTGTGGGCACGTTACACATGAATCAATATGGATCTCGCCGACAGTGCCACATAAACTTTAAAAACATAAACAAATGTGGCTGCCACCTGGTGGCTAAATTGACAGTACGCCTGGTGGCGATATCGATTATTAACACACTAGCATTATTTAAATGATTTTAATGTGAACATATTAAATCCAATATGGCGGCCTTCAGCAATGTATAAATAAATGACAAACGAAAAAATCGAAGATGGCTGCATACGACGGAATTAGTATGGGTGATGACCTGCCTACTAATGAACCAATGAGAAACATTGGTAGGGGAGGGGAATGTTAATATAATGTGATTGATTGGATGGGGTCAGTCGTCTGCTGGACATGGTGCTGGAGGAGACTTCCTGAAATATAAAATTTTAAAAATAATTTTTTAATTATAAATTTTTAATAATAGATTTTCGTAGCAAATTTTTAATAATAATATTTTAGTAATTTTAGATTATATTTATATTTTTTTGTATTTATTGAAATACTTTTTTTTATATTTTTTTTTATATTTTTGGATATTTTTGAATTTTTTGGGTTTTCAAGATTTTTCGGGAATTTTTAGAATTTTTTGGTTTCAAAGTCATCTAAGGTTAAGGTTGAAGGTCAAGGTCAGGGTCATAAACATCTAACATGGCTGACGAGATGGACACTGGTCGACCTGGCGAGGGCTGGTCGTGCGGGAGCTTAGTCGATCCACATGTAAACGAACCCCGGATCTCCTACATTTACATGTTTAAAAAATTTTCAATATAATTTTTAATTTATTAAATTTGTTTTTATGTTTTTTAGGATTTTACCATTTTTCTGCCATTTTTTAGATTTTTTTATGTCTCAAGGTCATTTAAGGTCACAGTCATGGGCCAAGGTCACCTATATCTAACATGGCCGTTGGATGACGTCACAACATGGCGGTCGGCCGGTGCCTGGCTCCTATCCCCTATCCTCTTGTCGCAGACTCCCCTTTTATATTCTACTCATAATTTTTATTGTTACTGATATCGTGTGGAGGGACAAGGAACAGGTACCTGAAATATTTGAGTCACGGAAATGAAAGATCTACCCACGACTACTGTGTAATAGGCAGTTGCCTCATTTGTTTTTATATCTGAAATTAATCTCAGTACATTTTAAAAAAAGAAAAACACAGATAAAAGCGTATTCGTGTAATATTCGCCATTCGGTTTTGTACAGTAATAAAATCTCTGCAGGTTTCTTTTCGTGCTCACGTACCCGATATCTCAGTAACGGAAAACGATGCAACCGCAGAGACAGATGATGAGGTGGAGGAACAGCAAACCGGATATTACTTTTGGCATCGCGGTCTCTTATAGCTGACATTATTGTATACAATGTTATTGCAAGTCTTCTCTGATAATAAGTAACAATTTTGTAGGAAATTGGAGTTGATTAGCAGTAGATATAAATTGCTACTTGCGCCATTATTAGTGACACCATGCACTCGTTAAATCTCTTTTCATAATTCGTATAATGCACTCTAGTCATTATGAATCATCGTTAAGACTACTGATTCTCTAGTAGACTAACTTAAGGAAAAGTAATTAAATTTATCACGGAACTTATTTAATGTAATGTAAATTATACTTAAGTATGCTGTTGTGCAAGTTCTCTCTTTTCCAAATTAATGTGTAATTTGATTTAAGATAATTATTTTCAAAAACATATATACAATTCCTTAAATTGAAAATTTGTCCACCTTTCTCATATATAAAAAAACGCAAATTTACAGTCGTAATATAGACAGTATACACAAATATCATAATTGTTATTTAGAGTAGCAAAAATGTGAGTGACCCGTATCACAATAGAATAAAGTTTTCGATGGAGAGATATTTATTCTTCAAGTGACATCCTGATCCACCAAGAATTATCTCCATGTAACAAGTTCGGTCTTGAATTAATTTAAGTGTTGCAACTGTGACGCCAGCGAATCGTGGGTGTGTGTGAAATATGCATACCACTGAGGTTAGTCAAATATATAAAATGGCCCCTGTTTAGCTCACCGCCTTAAAACTGGGACGTTAAATTAACTAGAAATAATTTTGAATTAAATAATTTACAGAATGATTAAATTGGCAGCTAGAAAATCTAAAAAGGCCACAAACATCTAGCTTTACGCAAAAGGATATGAACAAGACTACGCACTACTGCAACACAAAAAACCAGATTTCATATATTGTTCACAAATAAAAATACACCAATATGAAACAACAAAAATTACAATAATCTACAGAATGGGAAATTTAAAGAAGTTAACTACTAATATGTAAGAATGTATGGTCTTGGGGAGAGAGAGAGAGAGAGAGAGAAGGGGGGAGAGGGAAAGAGAGAACAGAGAGGGAGACAGGCAGAGAGAGGGAGAGAGAAAAGGGGTGGAGAGGGAGAGAGAGAACAGAGAGGGAGACAGGCAGAGAGAGAGAGAGAGTGAGAGAGAGAGCTAGCCGCGCCGCCTATCACTATGAGACAAAAGAAGCAAGGAAAGATGCGATAATCAGAATTACAACATGGCTAACAACTTTTTGAGGTGGACAAACATACAATTAAAAACGATAAAAATGTACACATAATAACAATTACTTCAACATAATTATATACGCATTGTATTTCACGATAGCATAATTAGCATGTTTTGTCCATTATTTCACTATATGAACTCGAGAACAATAAATAATTACTTTGATTTCGTAATTTGAAACTTCCAAGGACAATGGTTTTCAAACAACTTTTTTTTGCCAATAAACGAAAAGTGGAGTGGGGAGATATGGGCGGCTTTTAACAACGAGTTCTTGAGAGTCAATGAGGGTTATGTGTGGTGAGTATGAAGCAGCGCCGGAATGCAAGGGTGGGATAAATGGAAGATACCCGAGAAAACCCACCGACCAGCGGTATCGCCCGGCACAAATCCCACGTACGAAAATCCGAAAGCGACTCCGCAGGGAATCGAATGAAAAGTAACTTTTGTACATAACACGGAATCTACAGTGCTAACAGCCAGTGTTTTTAAAGTACGAGTGCTGTATTCTAGAAACATTTCATTGTAATTTATATCTGGATATTTTAACGAAATATTTTCAAGACAGTTGAAGTCGGTTTCTGAAACTGAATTCCAATCAGTGGAGCAATATTCAAGTTTATATCAGATTAAAATGTGAAACAAACACAGACACAAGTCACTATTTACCGATGTATGAAACCAACCTTATGTCTGAGTTACACTGGTCAATAACAAATCTATACGGTATGGAATTGTTATATATTGTACAGTAACAGCCCCAAGTTAAGGACAAAGATAAAACGCCGAATCACATGGGGCATTTTGAGATTTAATGGTATTACAAAATATTGACACTTTTTTACTGGGACAGCATAATCTACTTTCAAAAAAAATCTCTTATAACAAATAACTTTGTTTATGGCTGCCTCTGGCGAACATATTTTTTTAACCAAACGAATTTTACAATTCAATGCACTGTGCACGCGTAACACTTCAAATAAATGTTTGTCCCTGGTTTTCCGCCTCATTACAACACTCTTAATGATACATGTACATCTCATTCTTCAACGATACGTAAAAATAAACCAAATAAATAATTACGCTATATTTTCAGGTGACTATTAATAAACCGAGAAAAACAAACACTAACGAATTTGATGAGATGATGACAGGTGAATATCAAGTGGGTGGTTTTGCAGCTCTTCGCATTCTGCTACGATCGCGGCAGCTGTGCTAAAAGCCGACTAGGCCTCTGGGAGCATTAC
>NQII01005237.1:58420-106680 GCA_002778355.1 Clitarchus hookeri | reverse complement strand
CCCCCCCCCCTTGTGTGGCGTGTTTGGTTGGTTCCTAAATATATCGTATATCACAAATGTAAAATAAAAGTACCTAATTTTTGGTTAAATTAAACTTTTACTTATGTTTTATTTATAAATTATAATGTTTAATTTATAATCAAAACAGGGAGGAATTAGGTGGTGGTGGTAATGCCTAGTAAGAAATAGTTCTTATGCAAAGTTTTACTACACTGAGTGCGCACGAATGCGGTGCGTCGTCCGTCCGATGTAATTTTCTAGACGTGGTTAAGCTTTGTTTGCACGAGGCGGAGGAACATCCTGGAAGTAGAACTTAAGCAGGGCTTCAGAAAAGTCGGAAGTAACCGCGAATTGACTATACGCAGCGCCACTACGCACTTAATTGCTGTAAAGGCACCTTAAAACTCCTGCTTCGTAACGGGCTCTGTGTCCCTTTCTTACTGAATTCGTGTTCCTAGATATGCTGAGTCGTGCCGCGGGCGGGTGTCGACCATGGACTAAAGATGGGGTAGACCGATCTCGCTGGCTGCGCACAGCCAATCTCCGTGTCCCAACATTGAACGGTTTTTCTGCCAACACGTCTGGCGAAAACGGCATGGTTTGGATTTTAGGTTAGAAAACTGATTTGTAAACAAGTGCTTAGATATGTTATTATACGCCCGCTAACCAATTTGTAATGCAGTTTGACTAAATTCAAACAGGTAGAAGTATTTTATTAACATAATAGGGCTTTTCATTTAAATATTAAGATACAAACAAACACGGTCATCACTGTTGACCGTGTGAATTTGACAGTTGTGTATGATTGAGGAAGGTCAATGTTGGGTACATGTGCAGAAGACGGATAAGCAGTCTACTTCATCTATGGTGTTGACGACCATTTCCGGTTCGACCACTTCTCCCGCAAGAGCGCAGCACCGTAATGATAATAACCCCCCCCCCTCAACTCTGGAACTTCAAGATGAAATACACTCTTCCCGAATAGTCCCATAACGGATTCCTTAGATAATTGAGAGTGTTCACCAGGCTAAAATTACTTTCCGCATTTTCAGCATAATATATCCTTTCTGCTGCGATATGAAATAAGAGTTTCATAAAACATCACAGTAGGGTAAAATAACTTTTAAAAAAGCATAAAGTTATTTACAAGAACTTTTAAATGTATTTTTTTTAAATCTTACAGTAAAACAAAATTAATATACTAAGCTACGGATCAAAATAATTGCTCACGTTATTTAAATGTTATCAGAAATATTTCTTGGAAATATGTTAAACGGTTTCCCAATATTTCAATTTTAACTTTTGAGATGGAATTTAATGTCACCATACAGCAAGTGAACAAAATGTTGGATTTCAAAGAAATCGGATCATGCCACTCATGTGTCTTCAATCAACACATCATCTAAAACAAAACTGTGTGTTAAAAAAATTTGTTGATATTTGAACTAAACAATATTTTTAAGTTTAAACTCTCATACTTGCGCTAACATAACATGATAAATGTTATTTTACAAACGGTTTGGTACTTTTATGAAGTAACCATCGATAAAATGTCATGAAACTATAACATTTCCAAAAAATATAGAAAATAATGTGCAGGTACCAGGTTATTTAGATACGCATGAATAAAACGAACAGATTGTTGTTCTCGAACTGCATAGCAATCCCTATAAAGGTCTAATAATATAACCAATTTAAAACACACTATTTAATGCAGTTTTCTATTAAATAATTGGAAACAAACTTCTTGTTACTAATTATTCGTGAGAATTCTGAATACAGGTGCCCAGGTAAATTCATTAAAAGTTTGTTAAGATTCCGGCTAACTATATCATTAGCAAAATTATATAAAATATATCATACCACTGAGGCGAAAATGGATCTTGCACACTATAGGATGCCGAATTATCAAGTGTTACACAAATCACTTCGCCATCTGAGAAACTATGACAATGGTTGAAAATAAATAAATTTCACATCATGATATTATTCACCAGAGTGTAAAAATCAATAACATGGAAACTGTGACGATTTCAATTTGCTGAACACTCCTGCAGAAACACAACCTCCTGGTCCCCTCCTTTTCCTGTGTCTCTGGCAACCTGCACACAGGGGTTTGTTCACTAAATAAGTAATTGTCCTATACCTAGGGGCAGTGATATTTCACGAAAATATTTCGGGACAAGATACACTTCAAAGCACTGTAGGGTCGTCCAGCTTCTATGATTGGCTAAAAAATGTTCTGGCCCGTGTTAACCGTTTGCGCACGAATCACGAAGGTTCAGTGTCGGAGTTACTTAGTCCTGAGTGGCTTGGTCAAAGACGGACACGGCACCAGCAGCCAATGGAGGTATAACAACAGCTGAGGTGTGTGTGTATATAGTATTGAAGTCTACTGTGTGCTCCGATTTTTACGCGAAAAGTCACTGGCCCTACCTATACCACATAAAAAAATTGCTGAATAAATGTAGTGGCTCTGCAAATAAAACTGCTTCGCGTTGTCCTGCTTATGCTGGTTTGCAAAAAAAAAACATGAAGTCTATCCCGAGTATATTCACACTTTTTGAATCAAACGTTTGAAAAATCACCCCATGCATGACGTGTTTGCTTTTTTCCTAAAATGCGTGTACTATATTAACCTCTTTTGAGACTAGATAAATATATTATTTTAGGCATTACAAAGAACAAAAATTTTCTTTGAAACTGTGCAGATATCAATACAACGCGCTGTCATACGTCAGAACCAATTAAAACGACTTTGTGATTGACGTTACTGGCAGCAGCTGTGTATGACTCAGAGGAATACAAAGGCAATTCGGTGTTATTTCAAACATTTCTTAAGCTCGTGTAATGTTCTACGTCCAGGATATTCCTCCGCCTCATGCAAACAAAGATTTATCGAGTCTAGGAAATTACACCAAAGAGATAACTCACCGCATTCTTGTGCCCTCCGTTTCATAAGAACTATTTCTTACGAGGCATTACCAAAACACTTTTTTTTATCCATGTTTCTATTCATATTAATTGTATATGAAGTATGATACTCATAGACAAAATATAAGTTAAAGTTTAATATTTGTCCAAAATGAAGTTACTTTTATGTTAACAGAAGTATAAAACGCTTGTGAAACACGATAATTTCTGAAACAACCAAACACGTCATAAATGGGGTAATTTTTCAAAGGTTTAATTCAAAAAGTGTGAATAAACCGCGAATAAACTGTAGTCTCGACAACGAATGATGTATTAATACAAGCGGGGGACTTTTTTTCTTGGACGCCATTTTTTTGCGGTGCAACGTCTAATATATAGACAACCATGCCAGAAAGGGTTAATGAGTTCTGTATGTTACACAGTAAGGTGCGGTACTCCATTAGAAGTCATTCACTGTTTTAAGGGCGCTGGCCAAGAAAATGTTATTTCTATATTTGTATCACATACTGTTCAACTTGTAGACATTATCTGTGACTGCTTGTCCCTCATATAATTTTTTTTTTTTTTAGATAGAATGGTTTTTTCCAAAATAAATTGCCAAAGTCAAAATTCTACTCTTGTTGTAGTTTACAGATAATGAAAACTAGTTTATGTTAAGAAATGTGATAATTCAATCTGAAATAAGATACCAAGAGCTACTTCAAGACGTTTATAAAATCGTACAAGGAAAATTTTCTCTAATTAAAAAAAAAAAATTGTTGAAAATAAGAAAATTCTTGCATATTTTTGATTTGTGACTGCCTCAGAATTTTTGTAAAATAACTTTTGCCTAGCATACCTTAGAATGAATTAAAACAATGCATTTCAGTTGCTCATGTTACATTTTCTGCAAACTGTTTGGTTTATTTTATTTGTACATTACAAAAACATTAAAATTTTGACTTTGACGTGTAATTTTACAAAAACCACGATATATAAAAAAAAAAAAATCAAATCTGAGGAAAAAGTAGTCATAGATAATGTCTACAAGTTGAAAAGTATATGGTATAAATATATAAAATAACATATTTTTTTGTGGCCAACGCCCTTAAGTGTTTACCAAATCTCTTAATAACACTGCAAAGTTTTGTACTCTTCAAATATAAATCACTGAGAATTTCACTGTTTCAACCAGTTTACAGTACCGGACTGATTCAACAGCCACTACAATTAATTTAATTGATGAACCCGTAAAAAAAAATGCCAGTTTTCCTTCACTTATTCATTCAGTGACATTTTCCTCCGATTCATTAGTAATTTTTTTCGGTGATTGGTTTTCTGACTGATGGATCAGTTAAACGAGGTGTAAAAATGGCCGTCAAACAAAGTGTAAAAATGGTCGGCAGACAACGTGTGTCAAGTGAAATAACAACGCATAAACTAATAAAACCAATACAATAAACTTTCTAAAAAGTGTTTCGTCTTTCAAAACACCATATTAAGAGGTAACATGAACATTCACTATTTCATTCCTCTTTTACGTGTTTCATTTCGTTTTCACTTAATCATCACAGCGCTCTGTTTGAAGGTTCAAACTACATATAATGTGGTGAAGAGAGTGTACACATACAATGCTAATGTTACCAATAAAACTAAAAACGAAAATAATGGGCATACAATTTAAGACAACACACTTTCGATGAGAAAATATAAAACATATATTTTCCTCTTCTTTATCTATGTGGTTCTATAGCTCAGATGGTGTGGTAACGGTCTTAAAGCGGCGTGGAGAGGGCGTATGTGTATTCAGTCCCGGTCACATGTGGGAATTATTTTGCTTTTTTAAATTACGGTATTTGCGCAATATAAATAGTAAACTATAGTTCATATGTTTATTACTCGTAATTATTTGGTTAAATTCAATGAAAACAATATTTAATTCGCCGCTGCAGTTGACCGTCACTTATTCAATAAATGAAATTCTTTCACTGAAACAACCAGTGGTAACTGCACTATCAGTGGTTTCCCAGAGACTCGAATGTAGAGTGTCTGTATACCCAGTGGAAAATAGCCGCGGTAACCGGATCCGGAAGTGCTAGGCCGCACGCACGATCCCCTACGCAGGCCACGCAACGCGNCAGACGGCGCGGCGGCTCCGCTTGTTACGAAATTGCATTACGAAGGGGGGGGGGGCAGTGACCCACCGGAGTGCGGAACCCCCCTTCAAGGTAGGAGAGGATCGCCGTACGAATGAAGCACCACGTGTGCTCGGGTGGGTGGACCGGTACCCGCGCGGGAGCATGACATAACAACGCCGCCAACTGTCTCCCTCTTGGGAAGGAGAGCGATCTCGCGATGACACGTCCCGCAGGGGGGTCCCGGGCCTGCTGATCGACATGGGGCCCCGCCCCGGAGCAAGGGCGCCCCGCCGCGGCCCGCGGAGAGTCAAGGACGCCGCCGTAGCTCCTCTGCCGTCTCGGGTGGCGTGGTCCCGTTACGTGCGGGGCCGACCACGTGTGTGTCTGCGACACCGTGGTTATCCTACCACGGCGGCACTTCCTTTCAAACCACTGTTGATGAATTCACCAACATCACTTGGACGTATTTCACGGAAAGACTATTCCATCATCTACAGCATGTCCCTGGAGGATCTAACGGCATTCTGATATATGTAGCGATACAGCATGTTGCATGGAAAACCAAAATAATACCTTACTAGAAACCTGTTTGCTTACAGTGTCACTTCTGAAAATGACATAATTAAAGTAGCCATCCCGGTGTCGAAAAGAGTAATGTATTCCGTGCATAATAAAATAATCCATTACATGCTACAGTTCATTTCCCTTACTTCAGAAGGCCGCCGTGGTGTAGTGGTCAGGCCACTCGCCTCCCACCTAGGCGAACCGGCGGGGTCTCTCCCGAATTTTCGCATGTGGCAATCGTGCCGGACGATGCCGCTGGTCGGCGGGTTTTCTCGGGGATCTTCCGTTTCCCGCGTCGTAGCATTTCGGCGCTGCTCCAAACTCACGTCACTTCGTAGTCATCATCAGCTCTCCAGACGCCCAATCCTCTCCACTCCATTCTACTCCACTCCACTCCCTTACTTTAGCAACAATGTGTTCCTGTAGCTGTTGGATATCGCGAGGTTGTTTGTGACGTAGACTTTTGACTTTAAATGTCCTGAAAGGCAAATAAGTCGGGTGCTGACCAGTTTATGTTTCCAAACCATTGATATTACACGCCTTGGAAACAGTTAGCGGACTATTTCCATTGACTCCCGAGCTGTGTGTGTGGTTGCGCTGTCCCGTTGACACGCGAGTTCACTCTTCGTCTGCATTAGGTAACTCCAGTGGTGTAAGAACCTGTTGGTAACGGGCTGCTGTCACTATCACATTTCGATAATTCTGCTCAAAAAAGTAGGTGCCGATAATGCCGAAATCTGACACCCCACGCCAAACTGTTACATAAGCTTTAGAAGAGGGGTTTCCCCACTGACCAATTCGCCATGTTTATTATAACACAATGAAACACTTAATCGTGAAGATAGCTGCTTCCTATGATGCATTTCTTCCCTACTAAATCTCCCACATTCTCAAATGGCGCGCATTTCAAATTCGTGTTTTCCTACTGAGACATTCTGTACATCCAATAATCGTATTACATTAATTTCTCCTTGCTTTACCATACATGAATCAGACTCTGTACTATTAATGCGTAATTTATTTAAATACGTAACACTGTTGTTTCATAGTAATTATTAATCAATGCTCTTCAACTTCAGAAAATCAATACAAATTTGTATTTATTTTACTGTAAAATTAAAAGTTTATTATAAAATATTTGTGATAAAAGCACAGAAGATCTGTCTGGTAACACGTTAAGACCTCTAGAGTAATAAATGGTTTTGCAATATTTTAAACTGAACCGAGGATAATTTACACTACATGTTGCGCTCGAAGTTCGAAACTATCACCTCTGGTACAGAAACACATAATCCTAGCTACGAACATTTCTATCACTTGCGGGGTGCGCTAGACCACAATCTGCCAAGTGTCATTAATTTATTTGGTATTATTAACCTCGCACTCGACATCAAACAGTATAGGAAGGACAGATGGCAGATGGCGAGATAGCCTGGTCTACTTGTAAATTTTCTATTACATGTTTTCTTTACATTTAGTCTTCAATCAAAGTATTGGACATTCCAGTCTACATGGTCAGTATAAAGTCTTCAAATTGGTATTGAAATATGAAATTCCTGTTATAATTTGTGGTGTTGTTTACAGAGGAGTGTTAGATGATGGTTGATAGCCAAGGAGTCTCGTCATATGATGAGGAGGCCGGACTGGTACGCTCCAAGAAACAATTTTTTTTTTTTGTTAACCAGACANTATAGGAAGGACAGATGGCAGATGGCGAGATAGCCTGGTCTACTTGTAAATTTTCTATTACATGTTTTCTTTACATTCAGTCTTCGATCAAAGTATTGGACATTCCAGTCTACATGGTCAGTATAAAGTCTTCAAATTGCTATTGAAATATGAAATTCCTGTTATAATTTGTGGTGTTGTTTACAGAGGAGTGTTAGATGATGGTTGATAGCCAAGGAGTCTCGTCATATGATGAGGAGGCCGGACTGGTACGCTCCAAGAAACAATTTTTTTTTTTGTTAACCAGACCAATTTTGAAATTTCACTGCATCAAATTAGATGGTTTTTTAAACTGGAAATATGCTCTCTCGTTCTGGACCGTCAGTTGAAGACAATTCGAGGTAAGTTATTGTTTATGGCGGTTTTGAACCACCTTGAATGGAGCAGGACGCAAGCAAGACTCGGGATACAAAAAAAAAATGGCATTAAAAAGAATACATTTAGGACAGCGAGTAAGAGTAAATGTCAGAGGCTAGTTAGTCGATCTGCTTGTTCAATCAGAAAAAACCTTGATGAGAAGCCCAACCCTCACCGCAAAACCCTTGGTTCAGCTTCTCATCTTCGGCCGAACACTTCCGCGAGGTCACGTCATCTCCGCGTAACCAACCGACCCAACGACATTCAAATTTAAGAAGAAATTCCTTTCCTCTCGCGGATATTTCGAAGTGACGAATATTTCCGAGACCAGGTACGCTCACGTCTATACATAGGCATGACTAGCCACTGGTATTTCTCCGGCAAGCACCGCGCATCACGTAATGAGAGAGGTCAGCACTTTACAAGTGGCCATTAATTCGGCACAGCGGGTGAGAGCTGCTATGACCTCCAACCGATGGTGCCTTGGTGATCAGGCAGCTAGAGCCCGCGCGAAGGCGACAAAAATATTAGTTCCTTCCCGAAATTACATTTATAGTGTTTGGAAACACATAACATGCGTAGACGATAGTGACTTTCACGTCGTTTCACTGCAATTCGTGCTCAAATTGGCAAGTTTCTGTAAAGTAAATAATTGCTTGACTTCACATAATAATTAAAAAAAATTTTATAACCTATGTCTTGGTTAAATTCAAACGTAAAAAAATTGTATTTTATGTCTACTAAAATTTACAAAATAACCAACTGACAAAACAACTCTTCAAATAACAGACGTATTGCTGTAAAACGTGTGTTTAAATGAATAAACTTTTGCAGTGGTCATAACCAACTTTTCACTTGCATATTACTTTAAAATTATACCTATATCTATATCATTGAATGTACCTTTCAGAACTATGTCATAATTAAATTAATAATTTCGTGCCATTTAGATTTCTGGGATGACTATTGGGAAACACGTTTCATTTTATGCACTTAAAAAAAATATGCACCAGCACTAGTGTGAATGTAAGGAATGGAGTGGAGGGCGCCGATGAGGGTGAAGTGAGGTGAGAATGGAGCGGAGGCAGAATGCAAGGGCGGGGGGAACGGGAGATCTCCGAGTCAACTTGCCAACTAGCGGCATCGTCCGGCACGATTCCCACATGCGAAAATCTGGGAGCGCCACGCACGGGAATGAAAACCGGTTTGCCTAGATGTTAAGCGAACAGTCTGACCACTGCACCACCGCTGCCCAATGCCACTTCCGTCGCTCTCAGGCTAAAGCTGGTTGGATGGTCCACCGAATAACCAGCATCTTAAAACATCCTTTGCCGAAAACACACACACTATTCGGCTGAAAGTCACCATACACTATATTCTGTTGGTTTCAAAGTCTACAACCATGTAACTAATAAAATGCAGGATCCCCGTTCGTCGTTATTAACCGTTTCGACACTTGGCGAAATCCTGCAACGAAAGTATTGCTTTAAACAGGCTGGATGTGAAACGTGTACACGCGCCAGTAGAGGAAGGAAAACTTTATTGGCTGTCGCAGTTTGCCTTTTGTTACGTGTTTACTTCACGCATCCACACAGAACTCACCAGCTGTGCCGAAAAATGACTGGTAATGTTCCTCTGTGTGAGGGCGTGTGGCCGTTTCAAATGCACCAGTGACATTAGCGATGTAGTGGATAGTGCATAACCATTCGTTATGCACACTCAAGTATTTTACGATTGGGCACTTTATTTCAGCCAAAAAATACCTCTGGAGGACTTTTTTTTTCACGGTATGCTCAATTATTATTGGTTTAAGGAATAAAGTTAAACAGACGGGTGTACGAAGACTAGTAACAGAACAACTACTAATAAATTACTGTCCGTATGGCATACGTGCACCATGTTGAGAGTGTTGACTCTTTCAGGCATGGTGATATATATATTCGACGTTGCACAGGAAGTGTATTTAATCTTGTACACTGTCCTCAGCACAAAACAGCATCCACGTGGTGGGAGAGATCATTCGTTATTGAGACCATAATTCACAGTCTAATAAAAATTGCCTGCCTAAAATATAAAACATAATTGCATTTTTGTTTGTGCCAAAGTATGACAGAGCGTTACACTAATACACGTACAGATTAAAACAAAGAAATTCTTTGAAACGCTTAAAATTTCAATTTTCTGTAAGCATTGGAAGAACGTCTACCTTTCAGGGTAAACTCTAAGAAATTATTCGCAAATTTACCACATAAGTGCTTACGTATTGTGAGAAAGCTCGAATAGTATTTTTTTCCCCCAGCACATCCATGTTAACGTCACCACATTCGCTCAGGAATCACTCAATTGCCCAGGGAAGTTCCCAGTTATGTATAGTACCGACGCTAACATCCCTTTGTTTGCATCCTGATGTGCGGTATCATTTCCATTATATTTATTGGTATACAACCTGTTACAGTTTAAGAAGGTAGCCAGAGTTTTTTTTAACAGTGTAGACTCTCCACTGTCTGGTATACAACTGACAGAGTTTGATCCAATTGACAGGACTACATACTCAAATATTTTTCGTGAAATCGTTATTTGCTCGTATACACGTCTTTCAGTAAATAAGTGTTCTGATAATACGGTTTTCGCCAGAGCAGTAAACCCGATATTAAAAATGCCGCATAGTTTTTCTTTAACCAAAAATTATTCGTGAAATGGTAGAGATGGAAGAAAAGTACAACCATGCGTCTGTAGATACATCTGTGTACTCTCATCGCGTACGATGAAGTCCCATTGTTAGATATATATGTTGCACAGTACACTGCAACAACGGTAATACTGCACGCTATGCGCGTAGGGGCGATGTGACGCTAGATGCGCGCGCTAGTGTCGCCCGTATCGCTTCCATCGCCTCCCGGCCTTGCACGCGCGAAACAGCTTCAGGCATGCAGGAGCCTGGGTGTCTTCAAACCACGAAGCAGTTGAAGCGCCTTTATAAAAAGTAGTATTATCGTACTGACGTAAGAAAGAGCCAATTCCGAAATGTTGTCACTGCTTGGGAAGCATGCCATTGTCCAAAATGTCTTGGTACATGCCATGGTTCATAAGTCCATTGATTAAAATGGACGACTCAATACTAAACCAAGATGAATAGCCCCAGTTCTACATACTACTACCATCAAATTTCATTGTCGACGAAACACGTTCAGGTAAATACCGTTGGCCAGGTATTTATCAGATTCAAACCATAGACTAAAGATGAGGTAGGCTGATTTTTCGTCTGCGCACTTACTCAACATTGACCTACACTGCGCCAATGCAACTGTCAAAGTCACATGGCCAACAGTGATGAACGTGATTGTAAATATCTTAATAAAAAAAAAAAACAAGCATTTTTATATGAATGAAATACTTATATCGATTGGAATTTAATCTAATTGCGTTAAAAAGACTGGTTACAGGAAATATTAAAACATCTCAAAGCACTTGTTTACTAAACGGTATTCTAACCTCAAATCCTATACACGCCGTTTATGACAGAAAATCAGTCCAATGTTGGGACACTGGGTGGCTACTGTGCACCTCGGATGCGCACTCAAGTTGATTTTTCCTTCTACGGTCAACGTACTTCCATTAGAATACCAGATCATATACTGCGTGAGTCATAACTCTATAGAACCTTCCAGAGCTCCACAGTCCCAGGACGGTGTTGTCTGCACCACTCCAAAAGACACTGTGCGTGGGATTAGCAAACTTCATAGCAACGGCATGAATGGCGTGGAGAGTGGAGTTATTTGGGCGGCTCTTAACATCGGGGTCTTGAGTGCCGATAAGGGTGAAGTGAGGTGAGCATAGAGCCGCGCTGGAATGCAAGGGCGAAAGAAGCGGGAGATTCCCAACGAAACCCGACGATCAGCGTCATCGTCCGGCACGATTCTCACTCGCGAAAATCCGGGAACAACTGCGCCGGGAATCGAGCCCAGTTCGTCTTGGTGGGAGGCGAGCTCTCTAGCCGCTGCGCCAACGCGGCCCAACAACGGCACGGCCATGAAACCTAAGTGCTGTCACCTCCTGCAGAGAGTCCCATAACTCGCCTCTCTACCTGAGCGACGACGCAAATCCTCTTCAGTCGTTTACATGGCTGTCTGGCGAATGGTACACGCAACACGATCCAGAGTCCGCCATTCCCGGTTACTTCTTTAGGTGGGCCAAAGTTATTTCTACTCGGGTTGGGAAGATAAATGTTAAAAGTTTGGCAACCAAAAATTTTCGCCACTAGGTAAGCGCTAGTGTCGCATGTGTGCCAGATTTTTCTCTATTTTCTACAGTAAAAAAAAAAACAAGATAATTGCAATTAAAATAAATCAAACATAAAATAACTTTGAAACTAAGAAAAATATTTCTGTTTAATTATTTGCGTAGATTAAAATTTTATTTAAAAGTGCTCTTTGGAACACTGCGCAACTAGCGGCGGAAATTTTCCCTGTGCTCGTTTTGTCCCTAACCTGAGTAGAATTAACGTTATCTGGGCCTACCAGAGAGATGATTTGGAGTTAGTGAAAAATTTGGTATTTGAAATAAAATAATAAAAAAAAATCAAGTGTAAAATTTTTTTATTATACGAAAATGCCATCTCATACAATGCGTACAAGTTGAAAAATGTTTGGTACAAAAAAAATTATTATTTTTTTGGGGTACAACACCCGTAATGTCTGAGTTCAAGTGTTGCAATCACGTAATATTTTGTTCTGCGCTGTACTTGTGTTCAGCATTTTTCTTACAACCATTGAACAACGTGCTGCATGCTCGATAACATAGGCCTTAAGAATTCATGTTAAAAAAGGTGCACAAAATTTCACAAAGCAGATTAGTCATCAAATACGACTGGGCGCTGATGCTTTGCTCTGTACACCACCGGCCAGGAATATAATTCATGTGCAACGTGCCCACGGTCACGAATACGGCGAATGAAAGGGCTAAACACCCACTTAGCATCAGGAAGAGCATTCTAGTGTCCAGTTAGAGGTAGAATGATTTAAACTGTCGCCGCTTACATTTGTCTAGGAGCCGCGGCGGCTGAGCGATTAGCCTGATTGCCTCCAACAAGGCGAGCCGGGTTCAATCCCTCGCCGGGCCACTCCCGGATTTTTGCACGTGGGAATCGTGCAGGACAATGCCACCGGTCGGCGGATTTTTTTCGGAGAGCTCCCGTTTCCCCCGCCCTTTCATTCCGGCACTGCTCCATACTCACTTCGCTTCACCCTTATCGGCTCTCAAGACCTCGATGTCAAGATCTGCCCAAATCTATCCACCCTACAATACGTTACAACATTAATTCTTCAAAAATTTGTCATAATGAATATTGTGACGTAAATACCAGTCTGTAGTTTAGTCGTTATGTCTGTACTGCTGTGTAATGTCAATAGCTAGTAAGATATAGTGATACTTTCGGAATTTTTATATTTTTTGAAAATACAAACAAGCTAGAAAAGCTAAGAATCCAAGGGGAATGTCCCCCTTTATCCTGGCACGGCTACAATGACCAATACGCCGACCGATATGTTCCAGTCGACAGCCCTCACAACAGGCTGAAGAGAGTGGCTGCCTCCGGGTTCCACAAGTATTTAATTCAGATTGGATCAGCTACATGCTCGTTCCCGGCACTGCAACTGCACACCGTGGTATCTGNTCTTCAGAACTGACCGCCCACGGTCGTGAATATCGCGTGACTCAGCCGAAGATGGAAACGCGAGGACGGGGACAGCCGAGGAGGATTCCTGCCAGAGTTTTTTTTCCCACAGACCCCGTGCTGGGTGGGCGACAGGTTTACAACCTCTTCTGACGCCGTTCCTGTTACTCGAGCGCGCCGTGTGAGATCCGCGTGCGAGGAGGAGTGGGTGCGACGGAGTGTACTCACGTATCCACAGCGCTGCGTGACGCAACGCCCGAAAATAATCGCGCAAGACGCACCATTACGAATACTAAACACGCTCACAAATTTATTTATCTCACTTCACCAACAGTTTGCGAAAATTACTCTGTTTTATTTTCAACCCGTTCGGTTCCGAAGTCATTCGCAAGTTCCAAGTGTTGCAATTGTTACTTTTTTTTTTTTGCGTGTGCTGTACCTGTGCCCAGCGCGCTTCTCGCAACCTGCGAACGACGTAGTTCCTGCGTGTTCGCTGACGTCAGCGTTAACCGTTCGCAAATGAGAGATCCGGAAACTTCCACAAATCAGATTACTGGGAAAGGAGGCGCTCGAAACACCAGCCACTTATCCCTTGTTGTGTGCAGTTCCGACCATAAATATCATAAACGTGCAACAGGTCCTTGATCATGGACACGGGACTGAACGGGTTAATGTCTCCAACTGCTGTTTAAAATTTTACGAATCTTTTAATTGCTTCGTGATACCCATACTTTACACAGTAAAACTGCAGCTGAAAAATATCGTTTTATTATATTTATCAGTTAGTTATTAATTTCCTTTTTAAATAAACCATAAAGAAAATTACATATTTAAATATTGAGCGGGGTAATTTTTAAATAGTTGGTTGAAAATTTACATTTATACAAGCACAAATTTAGAAGAGAAATATACAGTAAGATAAATGTCATAATCCCCCCCCTTTTTTTATTCTGCCAAAAATAAAAGCAATGCAACTAAATTTCCTACCATTTCGCGTTACAAAACTGCACCAGGCTAAACTTCACAACACTATGTTCCCTCGAGCGCAGGTTATTTGCTCACTGTGCTCACTGGGATACTGCCACAGTCACAACTCGTTCTCCTGTTCGACTCGCTCTCGTGAAATTAGGCAAATCGATTCCTCAGTGTAAATAATTGGTTCAGACTTCTCCACGGTGTGTCTGATGAGAGAACGTCAAATGACTTATGTGAAACCAACATATACTTCTTTAACACCTAACAAGTCATGAGATTAAAATCCGAAATGACGTGGTCTCTAAATACAATGTTCTATTCATTTAAGCAGAAGAGATAAAAAAAAAAATTGTTGCCAATTTGCTGTCTGAAAAATTTGTTTCCCGGTTTCAGTGCTGGTTTTTGTGTTGATCCTTCATCCTCAAATCGCGGAAGGCAATTTCTAATAATAGTAAAGTTATCTTGCCCAGTACGTCGTTCGCGTCTGAACCGGCCTTACGAAGGAGCATACATGACTTGATACGTATTGTCTTGAGATGTCTTGAAATGTAAGCCAGTTCAAGTTTTCTGAGAGCTCTCCGAGTGAAAAGCTTACGTGAATTCAGCGGTGTACGCGCGAGAAAGCTCACTTGTTTATGCGACGTCAGAATCAACGTGAATGGCGATGGACCAGTGGCGGTTGTTGAATGATTTCTTGCGTGTGGGGGGAGGGGGAGGGTAGCAAAGAAGACATTGATATAGTGAGTCTCACACTTAAGGTGACCGTCCCCGTCTACCTGGCGCTTGAACTGCGTTGCAGAGTGTTCGAAATACACGTTTTTAAACGAAACTATTAAGCGTGCGTCCAACGTGCTTATCTACGAAAATAACACACACTTCCGACGAGAGCTGTATAGTACTTTCAAATTATCACGTACGTTAGAAACATCAATTCAGAGTACTCCAAAACCGCTAAAAAACGGCCTTTCCAAGGCGCTGTAGCTCAAAATGCACGCATCAGATACATACAAAACTACTATAGGCGCCTGCACTGAACCTTCCTGAAGACTTCCCACTAATAAAATAATATGGTCACCACTGAAAGTCCCATAGGTACACGCAGCACGACGAGAACACTGCACGCCATATCCAGAGCCTTGCGCTTAGCGGCGATGGCGTACTTGATGCGCGTGGCAGTGTCGCCCTTATCGCTCCCGCGCTTCTCGGCCTAAACGTGAGAAAAAGTTCCAGGTAGACGGGTGCCTTAAAATGCAGGATAAATTACATGGCGCATTCTATTGCCAGATGGCTACTGATTATCAACAATCAAGAAGTCACGCTGTGTTGAAAAAATAAGTGCATACGAACAAAAATACGTAACATGCATTGTCACAAAGTATAGCAGTGTATAAATATAAAATTGCTTCTTTAGCTACCCACTGCAATCTAAGAGTGTGACGTTATATTTCCTGCGCACAACGAGGATGATACTGTGTCCGGTTGATAGCTGGTGACGCACCTACAGCTGAAACACAATTCCGCAAATTACCTCACATTTATTCTTAGATTGATGACTTAACCGTTTGTTCGATTAAACCCAACGTCTCTTAAACGTCCCTGATCAGGACTTTCAGAAGTTCTCAACTAAACACGAATAACTTATATCTGACGTGCTTAAATAAATTATTATAGAATATGGTGCGCAAATAACCATGTGAACTGTATGCATATACAGGATGATTCTAAAATCATGGGACAAACATTGAGGGGTGGTAGAGCTCACTAAAACAAACAATTATTGTATAGGAATATATGGGCGGAAGTGACGCGTTGAGGCACAAACACAAAAACATAACACATTAACGGAAACATAAAATGTTCATTAGCAGCATACTTAACGAGTGATTCCGTACAGAAAATGTTAAAACAGTTGCTGGAAATGCATCCACCAACAGTCACGCATGCTTGGCGACCTCTACATATGGCGTGATTGGCTGACAATGGTGGCGTGCGTGAAATACCCGGCGTATTTGAATCTGTTCGCCAATCACTCCACCGACGCTACCAAGCTTGCATTACTGTCGGTGGTAGCAGTTTTGAGCAGTTATTATAAACATTGCTGTAAAAAGGCATTTAGCGGTGACGTTATAAATAAACAATGTGTTGTATTTCATGTGTGATTCTTGTGTTTGCGCCTCAACGCGTCACTCCCGTCCATATATTCCTATACAATAATTGTTTGTTTTAGTGAGCTCTACCACCTCTTAATGTTTGTCCCATGATTTTAGAATCAACCTGTATAGTCTATCCGCGGTTCCATAGCACATTTTAAATCACTTATTTGAAAAATCACGCTATGTATGACGTGCTTCGTAATTTCCTAAAAATTCCATTCATCACGAGTATTTTATACTCCAGCTAAGCTGCTTTAAACTATGTTGCAGTGCTGTCAATTGGTATCTCTAATGCGTGTGACGTCTTGGAAGCACTCAAAAGGCCTCGTCTGAAGAGCGTGTTCTTCTCGCAGATCAGCACTTTGGACGTACGTTTAATATTATCCGTGGATAAACGTGTATTTCCGTCAGTCTGCAACGCAAGTCACGTGCAAGGTGGACGGGCACAATAACCCATTTAGATTTATTGCACACAATTCCGTACAAAACTCACAGGAACGTTATTTTTGGAAAGTACCGTACAGTGCGAGCCTCAGTGCCCAATGATCTTTCTTAGGCAGTTGGGTAGAATGATTTAATCATCCTTACACAACCGTTAACCATCAACAGTAGAATTAAAAGACATCTCCGTAAGAACCGCTGGTTCAGCAACATCAATAACTAGTAAGTCCACGACCTTTAATCTGAGTCAACTACAATGAAGGACAGAAAATATCGCCAAACCGTTACCTTTTCGCACGTGGGAATAGTGTCACTTGTCGGCGGGTTTTCTCGGGAACTCCTGTTTCCCACGCCCCTTCATTAAGGCGCTGCTGTACGCTCACCTCGCTTCACCCTCATCGGCTCTCAAGACCTCGATGTTAAGAGCCGCCAAAATATCTCCACTCACTCACTCACGAAGGCCACGGCAAATACGTTAACCAGAGAAACAATATTTTTTTTTGAGATAAACAAATTCTCCTATTATTTTTGCAGACACTTAGTTTCCATCATTACAGATAAAATATCGTACAACCGATACGTTTTCTACTTAAAAACTTTTAAATATTTTCTTCTTTTCAAGTTTTGGGTTAGCAGTCCTCTTACAACCTTGCAAGAAAGTTTCCTTCCATCTTTTTCTTCATTTCGTTCTGGCGATCTTCGACCTGTTTGTATGAAACATTAATTTAGCTTCAGAGATTCTAAGTTAAATCATTATCGACATGTTGTTTGCATTTTAGTTGATTCTGTCGAATGTATTCTGTTGTTCACTTCCGTACCTTATTTCATAACTCGTAGACCTGTTTTGAAGACATTATCGCGCCTATATTTGCATTAAGCCGTTTAAGATTTCGGTAACTCACATGTTTAATTCTTTAAATATGGTTAAGTGTTGCCAACATTTAAATGAGCCTGTTCTGTCTGAAATCTTTTCAGTGCAAATTTCAACGGGAAATTGTTCTCAAAATGGATTAATGCATTAAATTTACACATTGCAAATATTTGCTAACTTGTGTAAAAAAATAATATGAATTATTGTAACATTGAATATGTTTCTTCGGAATAATTATATAATTACACGCGTGCATCTTTTATAAAATTTAAAAATGTGAATTATGATTGTTGTGCATTTTTGATAAGACAAGGGCAAATGGAAACCTCAAATTAAAATTATTGTTTACTACGCAGTGTAAATTTCCATTAGATTGAACAACTGACTCTCCGGCTTCTCAGGTTTTATTTCCTTTGTCCTAAAAGAAAGTCCGTGTTCGGTTCCCGTCGAACATAAACGACCCTTCTCCGTCACAAGTGAAATGAACTATGGAAAGACACCGATCAATACTAACTTTGAACTCTGAATTCAAATTCCGTGGCGAGAAAAGTGATAACATTATAATTACCGGAAATGGGGAGTCAAATCACCGAACCCGTCGTTTCCGGCGACTCTAGCTGGATCGTTTTTTATGACTTTTTCCATGTTACCAGCGACAGAACAAACAAACAAAATATAAAACAGCTGACGGTGTGTACGAGAAATCATTCCAATTTCCTGGTGTATCACATGTCAGTCTATTTCTGCGAACTACCGGCGTGTCTAGGAAAGTAATAAATCCACAAAGTCATTAAAAAAAGTTATCGGAAACGCGTAAAGTAATTGCAATCGCTAATTCATATTGCCTGTTTTAAAACCAAAGAATTCAATGCCAACGACTTTTATACTCTTATATACCCGTAACTGTGGGCGTTTCCCAATCTCAGCATCAAGCAGTGACGTAATATCGACACAAACCGAATATGGTCCACAATTGCGATGCACGAAACCGAGTTCTCTCATACTCTCATATGAGCACAGTAGGTCTAAATTCAGCGAACTTAACTTTGTTATTCCGTTTCACTTCGTAACCCGTTCAGAACCTAATTAATACCCAAGCTCAAATGTTGCAATCGTTAAATTTTATGATGTGCAGTGTACTTGTGTAGAGCGTGCTTCTTGCAACCAGCGAACAAACGTGCTGCGTGGTAGATGACGTCAACATTAACCACTCACAGATGAAAGACGGAGAGAACTTCAACGAACCGGATTTCTCACAAGGAAAACGCCCAGAACACCGGCTTAGTTCCGACCACAAATATCCTTCATGTGCAACATTTCCTCGATCATGTGCGTAGGGACTGAGCGGGTTAATCAAATGTTTATATTTAATCGATTAACATACCATAAGAATAACAAATTTAATGTAATTCATATACGGTACCCAATTTTATACACTGCGTATCTCAGTGAAGTGCACTGAGTTAAAATATGACGTATTTCTTAATTCGTTGACTTTCGTTTTCAGTGCTTACCTCTCAATGTTTTGGCATTTTCGCGCGAAAACATGTAGGCACTAAAAGCGTATTCTTCTTCTGTTATCTCAGAACACAACTTGGGACAAAAGTTGAAATGGCTGAAAGGTTTGACTTGGGGCACAGGTTGACCTAGTATACAAGAGTTCGGTCAGTGCCATAACGTCAGAAGGTCACGTGCACAAATAGGAGTAGGCCTGCCTTAGGGCACATGTTGGGTGTCGCGCAGCTGTCGAAGTACCCTAATCCTAACACGCGTCCAAATTTGGAATCGGATGGAAGACACCCCGGTGGGTAGAAAGCACTAACTCCGCAACATCATAACAGACCATATTAAATACTGGCTTGTTATTTTAATAAATTGCACAACAAAAATAATTGCACTGAAAAAATATTACAATATTTTGACGTTACGATCTCATGCTTTAAATGGTTTATTTTAATTTTAATGTTGTATTACACGAGAAACAATCCCTTATTTGCAAGTCCAATAGCATAAAGATCGCATACTAAACAATAAATACGTTGAACTATAATAGAGAATATTGTCCATTCTGGATTTGTTTAACACAGTTGTTAGTTTGTTTTATTGCGTCCGTGAATTTTTTTTTTTCAATGCATAGCAGTACAAAGATATTGGACAAGTCAAATGACATTATACAGTAGGATAGTTTTGACGGTTCGGGCGCAAAGGGGTGTGGGATAGGAGTCTTTAGTTAATGAGCTGCTGTCTACTGGCAAATCAGTGGAATGTACTAAGGTTTTACTGCCAGGTCAGCGTAATTCACTAGGAACCAGTACAAATCACTGTTCAATCAGTGAATACTAACATTAAAAGTGATAAGTAAAATTTTAATGATTGAAATGGAGCACTTGTAACAGGTATAAATTAAAATTAGCTGATTTGAAGCCATTTTAACGGTTTCTATTATAGAAAGTAGATCATGCGTATTCTTACACTCTAAGTCCGAATCAGTGATATCAATCAGTGAAATAATATTCCCTGAAAGTCAGTTGATAAGCTTCTGCTTACTGACGAATCAAGCTAAGTAAGAGGGAGCAATTGACTTGTGTGAGTGTAATTCTCAACACTCAGTGGAAATCAAAAGTAAATCAGTGAAATGCAGCCACTATATCAATTAGATATGTGGCACAGATTTTCAGTTGCTCAATTTTTACTATTTTCACTGATTTGGCTCAATTATCACTGATTCAAGTTCAGAGTGTATATATGTATACATATAATATATGTGTGTGTATTTGAAGTTATTGTGATTTTTACGCTTGCGGCCCGCGGACAAGTCCGTAACAAGGGTTGCAGTCCTTCGTAAATAAAACACTGGTTGATACTGCTGCGATAAAGGGAGAATTTAACAAAATAAATGTCCACACATTGTTTAATATTTGGTAGTAGAACTGGATCTAGCATAACTTTGGCTTAAACAATTAATATAACGTGTAGGAAAATACCTTAATTATATCCATTGAGTGTTTTATAATGTGTACATCCAATTAATTGTCATTTCAGATTAATAGCATCAAGTTAATAACTTTAAAGGAATATGAGTAGAATAGTTTAGCCAGGTCGGGCGCAGTGTGGTGTGGGATAGAAGCTGAGGAGTGGGTTAATGAGCTCCCGCGGCTGCCATGTTAGATGTGAGTGACCTTTACCTGACCTGGACATGACGACCTCTGAACACTAAAACCATGTTAGATTTCTTTGACCTTGGCACAGGGTGGCCTTAAACTCGGAAACAGAGAAAAATCCCAAAAAACAAAGTACTAGGGGAAAATAAAAAATGCCAAAATTTTAACAAAAATTAAAATTCGAGATATTATATACAAAGCTAAAAAACATTTTATTTTATTTTAAAACATAACGCAAAAATTTGAAAATTTAAAAAAACTCGGAAAAGGATAACAATATAATTCTTCAAAAACTGATATGTATGATGGCCAGAATTCAATTTTTGTAAAGATGTTGGAGCAAAAATTGCTGTAAAATGATAAACAATGCCGAATAGCATTTGTTAGTTACCTATTTGAGTTCGCCAGATGTTCTCACTGACCGCATGGAATGATACGCAAGAAGGAGCGCGATTGGGTCAGCGGGCCGCCAGTTGGCCATCGCTGCTATCGGTTATGTTAGGTTGGTTTTGAATTGTAACCACACTTGTTTACCTAATACCTTAGGCAATTCAGGTGGCACTGCTAGATAGGAATACTACGGCGATAAATTCGTTATTGAGTTAGGTAAATGGAAGGGGAGGAAATTTTATGTCATTTCTTAGTTTATGGATAATTTAAAGCTGTATTTAACCAACCTTTGTTGAGAATCAGGGGTTTTAAATGTCCAGACACAAAAATTTATGTGTCATTTCATTTCTCACTCTGTGCTTGTGCGCGCGGTAATGCCGGCTACTTCGGTTAACGGCATTTTGTTGTTCGGGTTCTTTCGGCTTTCTTCGGGCTTGCAAAACAGCTCGTGCACAGAATAAGCTTTTCGTAATTTACTCATCATGTTACAGAGCAGTCGCAGCCGTGAATTATGGCCGACCTAGTAGACACTCCATTACAGTTGCATGAGACTAATAAACAAAAACGCTAGTTAAAAAAAATAGTTATCTTGTAGCGAAATGTTTGTCTGCTTGCTAAAAATGTCGCCTTCATTCGTGTGATAGGTTTTCTCACTTGTATAACCGATGAGAAACTTATTCACTGTTACATAATAGTGGTAGTAACCATTGGCGAGGCTGAGGTGTGGCAACAGCTACGGTATGATACCAGTCATTTTGAGTGGGATTGGTCAAAACAACATGCCTATAGGTATTTAGAATTTCTGTCTGTGTGCAGAGAGCATCTTGAATTTTCCAACTCGTCAGCGTTTCCTCATGTTTTTACACTCAAGTAGCGAATTGGCAAAAAATAAAAACGATACTAACAACATGTGGACATCGAAGTGAAGACCGACAACGTAATAGAACTTCAGATCTCCATATTTTATTAACCTATCATTTAATATACTTAGGAATTTTGTTTGCACATTAGAGTTGTATAATCCATTCACGGTTACTTCACACTTTTCTGAAGCCCTGCTAAAGTTCTACTTCCAGGAAATTCCTCCAACTCATGCAAACTAAGCTTAGCTAAGTTTGGAAAATTACACCAAAGGACAACGCACCGCATTCGTGCGCACTCAGTTGTAATAATATTTTCCATGAAATCTATTTTTACTAGAAGTTACCAACACACACGTTTCCTCACTATTTTTATTCATATTACTATAAATGAAGCATTATAATTTATAAATAAAATTACAAATAACACTTTAATATAACCACACAACGGGTATTATATATTAACACGAGTATAAAACGCTTGCGATACATAGCATATATAGGAAATAACTAAACACGTCGGGTGATATTTCAAATTTTCAAATGTTTAATTCAAAAAGTGGGAAGAAACCGCGAATAGACTATAGCTAGTGGATTCCAATCATAGCGAGGCTGTGACACATGAAAGCTTCAACTAATAGGAAAAAATTTTCTGCAGAAGGACGTAATGATAACGTTGAAATTATGAACTGGAAAAAGAACTGATTGCTCTTCAAAGTGCCTTGTTAAGATTATCTGTGTGAAATATAATGTGGTATAATGATATGACAATTACAGCAAATATTTTTGTTACTAATTTTTAAAATGTGTTTAAAGACGGTTTTTGTGGTCGCTAAAAATAACTTTGTGATAGCCATAAGTAACTTTGACTATATGTTTCAACACAATGATTGGTATGGAGAATTACATTTGTTTTCAGATTTACAGAACGGTGCTCATAAATTGTGTTATAACTGAGATTGCGCTCCAACCATTGAAAGGAAAAATGGATTTCTCGAATAATTGGCATAATTATCGCACTACTCGCCTCGAACCTAGGTGAACCGTATTCGATTCCCGGTGCTTAAATTTTAATAAAAGTACTCCCTTTTTATTAATTTTTTTAAACGTTTAAATAAATTCTAAAAAATAATTTTTTTGTGTTACAAAATATATGATTTCTTCTTTATTATGGAAGTCCAATCGTACTTGACTGACAATGCTGTGAGTGCATGTACTCATTTTTAATGAGGCCACGGTGGTATAGTGGTTAGACTACTCGCTTCCCACAAAGGCGAACCGTGTTCGATTTACTGCAGGGTCGACCCCGAATTTTTCGCATGCGGGAATCTCCTGTTTCCCCCGCCCTTGCATTCCGGTGCTGCTCAATACTCACCTCACTTAACCCTCATCGGCACTCAAGACCTCGATGTTAAAAGCCGCCTAAATGTCTTCACTCCGTCACTAATTTTTAATGAACTCAGAATGTGGTGCTAATGGGTGCAGTACTGCATTAAAATCCATTATCTTTCAACCTTAAGCATCGACCAAAACCTCTCAATTCGAACAACTTTAACATGTTTTTGGCGTGAACGGTGGCATTAGGCCATCGTGTGATGATCTGACCGAGTGTTCGCCGAAAGAGGTCTCCTTACCACATTTCACTACTAGCACTGGAGAAAAGAGGGTATGCTTGTCGGCACTTCTAGAGTCGGCGGTTCGCGACGCCAGCGCGACGAGCGGTACCTCAGAGTATACTTGAGTATGCAGAGGTGAAATATCCACTAATAGCGCGAGCTCTAACGGATCACGTCAGCAATGGCGTCACTAGCTAGCAACATGCGGGGACGCCATTCGACAATCAGTGCCTGATAACTAGGGGCAGTGATATTTCGCGAAAAGATTTTGAGACAAGATACAGTTCAAGCCACTGTAGGGTCATCCAGCTTCTTTGATTGGCTAAAAACTTTTCTGGCCCATGTTAACCGTTTGCGCACGAATCACGAAGGCTCAGTGTCGGAGTTACCTAGTCCTGAGTGGCTTGGTCAAAGACGGACACGGCACCAGCAGCCAATGGAGATATAACAACAGCTGAGGTGTGTATATAGTATTGAAGTCTACCATGTGCTCCAATTTTTACGCGAAATCATTGGCCCTACTGATAACCTACTCGCCAGCCCAGCCAATAGAGCAGCGCGCAGTATCCAATCAGACACGAGGCCTGTTCCCAGAGCCTTGCGAAGTCAGTCAGAGATCGGGTACGCCCACATAAGAGGAACCACCTCGCCATTTCGTCGCTGTGTACTTTTCTCTTGTGCCGACGCCGTGAGGAACAAGTTACACGGGCAGTTCCCTGAACCGAGGCCGACCAGCGTCCACTAAGGTCACGATCGGCGGTTTATATCTCGTCGACGATCTGCTCTGTTGGGCCGAGGTGTGGGCGGTGGGGCGCTTGCGTCCGACTCGCTCGCCCGATCGCGAGAATCGACGTCGGCTGTTGTGACGGCACCGCCTGGCCGGGAATTTCTTCCTAGCTGATCTTTCCCACCGCCGATGACAACCCTCTGTTCCCCGAGAGGGTTCGCAACGCCGAGCAGGTCCAGTCCGTGAATCACTGTTGCCCTTCCTGCACTCTTGCGTTCGTTCCCCGTCACGATTCGCTGGCTTGCGAGGTATTTCTTTTCATTAGCCTTACATGCCACCCGTTACTGTGGAAATACATGAATAGGCTTCGCTTGTCATTGCCAATCAACGTTAGTAATCTGAGAGTTGTAGTACACGAATTACTTTAAAAAAAAAATGCAACTTGTGTCTAATTTTTTTTCGAAGGAATATTTATAGATATATAATATTATTTCCATTCATTGCAATATTATTATTTTTATAGATAAAAGAGCAAGTGAATGTTTCAATTACATGATTTATAAATTGAGGGAAAAATAGCAGATTCAAGAAGTAGTCCCCAAAAGTTCGTGTCGTCAATATTTCGTACTAGGCATATGCACGTACGTTGTTCCAGGGCGTTGATATTGCTCTTCGTGTAGCATACGTAAACAGTCATCATTGAAGCGCATGTGGCATGACACGCACGCTACTTGCCAGGTGTGATATATGAGTGAGAGGCATGCCAAGAAGACGTAAAGGAAAGTCATACGAACAACTAACACCGTGTGAGAGGGAGAAAGAGCGGATGGTAATCTGGCAGAGGTAGGATGGACTAGGCACCGAATCACTCGTCATTTGGGCTGTTTCTACTTCAGAGTTAGGATGGGTTGAGAGGAATGGACACATGCACGGATGACCAATTCTGGATGATCCCGACAGACCATCTGAAAGGAGCCCATTTAACTCTTAGGCAGCAGGAAACAGCCTGAGACTCCATTGTCTACCATCCAGCGACATGTAGCATCTTCACCAGATCACCGTATCTCAACTTTAGGCGTTTCCTGACTCCTTTCACGGGTAAATCTGCAATACCGATGACTTTCATGTGCTCTCTAATTAACACCCTTCCAATCGCCACCTTCGTTTTCAGTAGTGTCAGCACAAAGAAAAGTAGAATGATATGAACTGGCGACGCACTGCCTTCTTCTACAAATCACAATTTTCTTTGGTAACGGATGACAACCTTGTAGGTGTCGTAAAGGATTGCATGTGAGCCGTACAACCACTGTCTCAGATTATGGTGGCCCACGTACACTACTGCTGGCGTTATGGTGTGGGCAGTCATCGCATGAGATCGTCGTTCACCGCTAGTATTTAGCGAGGGTTATTGAATCCACAGCAGTATGGCAAATACCTCATGTGCTAACTTCCGCTACCTTTCCAGGCTGAGCGTTCAGAAACCAGTCTCTAACAAAACAACATGGTATGCACAAGTTTTTGTTTCCTTCGCGGAAGTGTTTACGTCATGTTCCAACACTTCCATGACTCGCCCGTAGATATGTGTGATTTATCGCTCATAGAAATGAACATTTGTTGTGCCAGAGGAGACACCAGTCTCCACCGTGTCGAAGAGTTCGTGACCTGGAGCATAATTTGGCGTGGGCAGATCTGACGCAGCATAACGCACTAGGGTTATCTATTATCGTGCTGACGCCTGTGTCCAAGCACGAGACGATCAGACTTAGTATTACATTCGCCCTCCCTATGTGTGTGTTCCAGAACCAAATATAATTTATTATGTATTCGGAAATGTTTCTTCAAATTTAGGGACTTTAATCGGTGTAACAACATGAGTCGTTATCGCCCCAGTATCTGATTCACTGTCGCATGAATTCTGACTTCAAAGAGGCATATCCCCAAGCATTTTGATTTTATTTCTGAGACAGAAATATGTCATCGTATCGTCTAACCGTTGTCTGTTATTTCTACAAACAGTTATTTTAGCTGTGCATGGCAGCACGAATGCCGAAATTTTTGAAGTAAAACAAATAGTTTGGAGTGGTATCTGGCAACTTTTGTAATTTTAGTTCCAATGTAAATTTTAAAAAATATACTTTGTTTTACTGTAAAAAACGTATTACCTCAGTGTGTCGTAATTATCTGGGATGCTACGCAAATTTGACACTTATATCTTGTACACGTATTTATACTTCTTTATTTTAAAATAACTGTAGGCACATTTAGTCTTATTGTGACGATGCATTGCGATCAAGAACTCATCAACAAAGAATGTCACTAGAGGAGTTTTGTGATGTCGGAAGCAATCTTCGCTGCTTTGTGAACTACTCCTTGAGACGACGTTGGTGATGAAGTTCCACTGTATGTGGTAGCCTGGAGGAGGGAGGAGCATATGTTAAACGAGAGAGAGCATGATATGTTGTGAGCGAGCTTGTGCCTCCAGTCATGGGCAGTTTCCAGATTCCAACATCGTCTTGGTCCATATCGGGAGCTAATGACGCTCATGGTCAGCTATAAGAGAGTTATCTGAGATAAAACCTGCAGTTATACTTTTCTATTATGGTTGGTATTCCAAATAACAATTTTTTAGAAATTGCGAAATCATGGTCTTAGCTGGCCTGCTTATGTAGGCCTGTGTAGTGAATCAGTAATAAATTATCATTTTTCGGCATCAGCAAATTAAGTGATTTCAGGGAAACACACGCAAAAATACCGGAAGTGTAAAATGTGGAAAGTTATATTCCACGAACTTTCCGGTTTTTAAGCTCTCAGTGTTTTGCAATTAGCTTTTTTGTACGTGCCCCTTTTATTTATCACAAATACGAAATGTATATTCCGATGTGATAAAGGGAGATGGCCTCTCTGAAATCAAAACTTTTAACCGCTGTACACCCATGAATACTTCTTCCAAGCCTACCATGTTTGTCATCATCAACACGTTTCTCGAGCTGCAACTATTCCGACCCCCTTCCATCTGGAAACCATACAGACTTACATATATTATTTCCAGTTTATGTATTATTACGCTTACACGCACATACTCATCCTGCATGCGTATATCTGCAAGTTACAAATTTAGCTTTAGCCATTAAATTTTATGATTCAAGCCTACGGTTGAAAAACATATTTTTTGGCCAGGAAATTTTCAAGTAGTCAACACTCAGTGAATTTGACGTATCTTGGCATTTAATAACAGCTTGATGTTTACTCACTGGAGTATAATTATTTCACAGCTACACATGTAACTTATGCAGGGTGGTCCACCTAACGTATACACCCCCAAAATTTCCGGAACAGTTTCAGATCACGAAATACTATTTTCGCTAAACGAAATTACTTACGGGGACAAGTAATTTGCAGCTAATTGACTATTCGTAACACGTGTATGGACAGAAATAATTAAACCACATATGATTTTTCTCCTGGAAACATACATTTATTTCAACGACATCTGACAGTACGTGGAAATAGGACTTCATTTATATAGCATATTCAATGGAAAGTAACACATAAATGCCAAGAAATAATGTGCAAATATGATTACATTAGGTGGGCCGGTAGCATCAGGCAGTGGACCTGTACTCACAACTGTAAACAAGCAACATGCGCCATGACTCATCCTGGCGGGATCGCTTCCTAATAGCAGTGTAGCTCATACCTTAATGTGGCAAAGGGCACGGAATGCGATATTGGACAAAGGAGAGCACCACAGCGGAGGGAAGACGGGCAATGTGAGTGCAAGTCTGATATCAATACATTACATTATACTCAGAAACCAACGTAATTCAGGAGATTTGTTTCCTAGTCATTAACAGTAATAAGTAACGAAAGCGTACATATGCACAACAAAAATAGAACAAACCAACCTAAGGAGAAATGCAATCGCATCTGCATACATAGTACAAAAGAGTACAGTTATGGTTGAAGCACTTCACATTAGGTCTTTTCACAGTATTTGCTCGATGTGTTTACCATCGAAGGTAATACACATCTGTAAACGCACATGTAGTGAGTGACGACGTCTTGAAGTGTTTCTGTCGTAAATGCTTCTGCAAGCTGCTAGAATGCGTCCTGCATGTCCTCTGGCGTCGTAGGAACCGTGTATTACACCCTACCTTTCAGTGGTCTCCACAAAAAGAAATCAAGAGTTGTGAGGTCGGGAAAGCGAGCTGGCATCTAACAAGACCACCACGCCCTAACCACCGGTTTGGAGAAGTTTCATTTAACACTTGCCTCGCCACCAAAGCAAAATTAGCGGGACAACTATTATGCTGAAATTACATATCACGACATATGTCGAGTGGTATGTCTTCCAGAAGTGCCAGTAAGGTCTCTCTGAGGAAATGGGTGTGTTTACAGCCGGTCATTGTCCCTTGAATGAAGCATGGCCCTATGACGTAGTCTCCAACGATTCCACACCACACGTTCACTTTCCACTGTCGCTGGTACTCCACATGCCGAACCCAATGTGGATTCTCCGTAGCCCAGTAGTGCATATTTCGTATATTTATACGCTAATGGTTTGTAAAGGTCGCTTCATAGGTAAATAGTATGGTCTTCAGAAAATTGCTGTCATCCCTTACAGACATCGGAACAAACCTACAAAACTGAACACACTGCTGGAAATCACCTTCATGTAATGCCTGATGAAGATCCATGTGACATGGATGGAATATATGTTGGCGCAGTATCTGTAACACACTTGTTTTGCTTATTCCTACGAACAGGGAAAGTTCTCGTGTACCCATGTGGGGTTTAGCATTGATACGTGCCAACATATTGTGTTGATGCGTCTCACCCGTAGCAGTATTTCGTTGAACTAGTGTTACACAATTCCAATCACCTCGTGACAAGAGAAGCGTGCAAATTCTTCATATCGTTTGCAGTGAGATGAGCGTCCGATTAGGATACTTTTCACCATATATTTGGACGGCTTGCTTGGCATTTCTGCCACACTCACCGTATATAAGTAGAGCGTCCAGTTTTATCTTCAATCGTTAACTTCATTGCTTACGTACAGCCACACACTGCAATACCACTTACCAAAACAGATTACGGATTCTGGTGCTGCGCTGCTATTAGGAAGCGATCCCGCCAGGATGAGTCATGGCGCATGTTGCTTGTTTACAGTTGTGAGTACAGGTCCACTGCCTGATGCTACCGGCCCACCTAATGTAATCATATTTGCACATTATTTCTTGGCATTTATGTGTTACTTTCCATTGAATATGCTATATAAATGAAGTCCTATTTCCACGTACTGTCAGATGTCGTTGAAATAAATGTATGTTTCCAGGAGAAAAATCATATGTGGTTTAATTATTTCTGTCCATACACGTGTTACGAATAGTCACTTTTCTGCAAATTACTTGCCCCCGTATGTAATTTCATTTAGAGAAAACCGCATTTCGTGATCTGCAACTGTTCCGGAAATTTTGGGAGTGTCCACGTTCGGCGGACCGCCAATAAGACTGGACCAACATTTTCACATAATTGCTGAGAACTATGGGACCTCTTGGTTATAGCGAGTTCCGAACCACATGATAACCTATTTGGTACTCAGAAAATGTCATTTATACCGAGTCTTGGGTCTGAACCGTCGTCGATTTGGTATATTTACCACAGCAGATTTCTTTATCCAGAGCCAGCAGTCAAATGGACCACTGGTATTTTATAAATATTGTTAAACAAGGTAGTAATACCAACAGAAGTGTTTGTCCCGGCCATGACTGTAATTTTAATCTCCAACCACACATGCAGTTCCAACAGCATAGCAGTATATTCCTATTTCACAGCAGGTATTTCCTTCAATAGTAAGCACTTGGATTGTTCGTGTACTAAATAACTGTAATAAATGGCAGAATATGACTGCTGGTACTCTTGTTGTCACTTATCTGCTGTTTTTTTTTTCAGCGCACACGAGCGTGACGTACGACCACGGACGACCCTCTTGACTATAGCGCGTTGAAAAGGAAGAGGGCATTAACCTCGGGAACAAGACGACCCGGCGTCCGGGCAGTCTGCAAGTCATTTGGATTCAGCGCATATGGGTGCAAGCAAGGCAACGCGATCGTGATCTGCCGCGTGTCATTTCAAAGAGAGCTCACAGCAGGGTACGGCCGGGGCGAGACACGAAGAACGGCCTTGCGCGCCTCGAAGGCGACAGAAGAAAGCGGCGGGTCTGTTCTCGCCGAGAGCTTGAAAGGGACGACGCGGGACGACGACGTTGGATGACGGCGCACGTTCAGCGGGAGGAAGCACAAAGCGCGAGTTGTGCGTCTCTTGTTCGAGGCGAGCAAGGGGCGCTCTCACCGATCCTCCGGTTGTTCTGCGCGCCGCTAGGTGCAAACTCGCACCGTAAAACACTTCATTCAGCACAGCCGGAACTCTGGCGTCTACCTCGGGCTGGGTGGCTGCCTCGTCCACCAGGGTTTCCCATGACCTTCGTCTCCGCAAGGTCTTCGCGCAACTGTGCCGCAGTTCAACTGAACCGCAGTCTCGTCTTCCACCAGCGGGCACGTGCAACAACAGTTCTGAGAAGCAGCTGTCGAAATATTACTGCGTCAATGAGGCTGTAGGAAGCTGGGAGTTCCAAAGCGCGTGATAAAAAATCGAATTGAAAATAAAGCTAAATGGCAAGAAACTGAAGATAGCGAATATTGCATAATGACATAATACATGGAAAATGCAATATAATGCCAAACTATATAAAAATAATTACAAATAACTTAATCCCATATAACTTAAACTAGTGTATATCACGAAAAGTCAAATGGCACGTGAAACTGAGATATTTAAAATTGGACGAAAGTACAGTGGTGTGCAAATTTAAGGACGAAGTGGAGTGAGGGAAGAGATTTGGGCGGCTCTTAACAGTGAGAGACGATGGGGGTGACTGAGATGAATATGGAGCAGCACTTGAATGAAAGGGCGAGGGAAATGGGAGTTCTCCGAGAAAAACAGCTGACCAGTGGAATCGTCAGGCACGATACCCACATGTGAAAATCCGGGGGGTTGAACCCGGTTCGGCTTGGTGGGAGGCGAGCAGGCTAACCGCTCAGCCACCGCGGCCCCGACGAAGTAGAGAAATTAACATAACAGCACAGGCTGTTATGCACCGAGGGTCCGGTATGCTATGGCATACGCATATACGCAGCATGGCGTACTGCGGTTAAGTACGACGGGTATAAAAGTTGAGCACAGTGTACGCTCGGCACTGTAATGGAAGCTATTGCACAGAGCACATCAGGCTAAAAGACGCCGAGTTTATGCCCGACGTCTGATATGGCCAACAGGCATCCCGTGAATAACATATGGATGACTTTACCCGTGGCCTCATTATTGGGAAGTCGGAAGAATATCAAAGTGTGGCTAGAGTGTCCGAGGAGCTCGAGATTGTGCACAGAGTCGTATTGCGATCTTAGAGGGCATTTCAAGCGACAGGAACAGTTTTACAAAGATTTTCAGTGGTCGTCCAGGAGCAACCACGACGACGGAGGACCGGTATGCTGTTTACAGTCGATGGGATATTAACAGCAAACAGACTATGAAATCGCGTGATACTTACTACTGGACGCACCTTACACCGTGGACAGGAAACTGCGCACAATAGTTTTGTTCGCTCGACGACCAGTACGATGTGTGGCATTGACGCCTACCTGTCGGGCACGGCGTTTGCTGAGGCGCCGGAACACAGGGTCTGGGGAGCTCAGCAATGCGGCCGAGTGTTCACTAGCGATCCCGGACGTCTATACGCCTGAAGAGAGCGGAGAACGTGCAGTCACCCCTCCGTCATCGTCGAAGGGCGCCTGTTTGCAGGTGGCGGAGTTCTCGTTTGAGGAGACATAATGCTTGGTGGCCGTACAGAGGAGCTCCACATCTTCCAAGGATGTTCAGTCGTTGATGGCCGCTATTGAATCACGAAAGTCCACGTTCAGGGGTATAGGGTATTTGATGGGAAGATGCAGGTGAAGATGTCTTCGTTATAGATACTGGTGATATAGAATGGCATTTTAAATTTATTTTATTTTATTTTAATTATTTGTGTTATTTTAATGAAACTTTATAAAATAAAATAAAAAATACTGTCAATTTCTCGCGTGATCTTTTAATTACAATTTTTATAATTATTTTATAAGAAATACTTTTCATATTTATAATATTTGATGTTGAACATGATTGTATGGATGTAACTAAAAACTGTAAAGGGGAAATGTCATAAGGTTCTGACTCAGTAGCCTCCACGTGGCTCTCCGTAGGCTATAAATGCTTTGAGATTTTAGCCCCCAGACTATTATTTTATACTTTATTATAGCAAGAGCATGAGGAGGTCAAGGTATATATAGGCAATTAACAGAGGAGCTCTCACCTGATTTCCTAACGTTTAAAAAAACGTTTTTATTTGTGAAATTTTAGAGTATGTTTAAAATATCAATTGACAGTGGTTTCAATGATAACGTAAAATTTCTATAAGTGAATGGAACCCCGGATAGGTTAATCTAAGAGGAGTGGAGTGCTAATATGGATTTATTACTGTACCGAGGTTCTCCTTCCTCACGTACTTCTTTCCCTGGATGCTGTGGGCCCTGAGTTCATTTTCATGGACGACAACGCTACACCTTATCGTACAGCGGCTGTCACTGAGCTGTGGAAAGTCAAGATATTCGCCGCATGGATTTCTTCACATGGTCCCCGGACCAAAAAAACATTCGGATACGTGTGGGATGTCGTTGAAGACGCTTGGCAGCTCGTAGGAAAACGCCAGCAACGACTCGGCAGCTGCGATTGGCGCTACGAGAAGAATGGGCCATAATGCCACAAGAGTCTGTCGGCAAACTCACAGTCGGCATGAACAAACAATGCACATTCTGCATTGCAGTCGGCGGTAATCACATTCCCTACTGAGGAGTGCGTTTTTCTTGCCTGCCACCTGTCACACGGAGGTTTTGTCTTTTGTATTGCTGTGTCCAAAACCCACTTTTGAATGAAGATCCTTTGAAGTCTTTGAATTCCTTCCTTCGTCAGTGGTGTTCACATTTTCCATACTCTCACATATCAGCGATGTTACTGTTTGCATTGTATCTATTTAAAACACTGCTGCGTTACGCTACAATTGAAAACAGATTTTTGCAAACAATTGTGCACGCTATGGAACTTGAAATTTTCAAAATAACGTCAAAGGGCACCATAAGATACTGGGAGACCAAAAAATAGCTTTAAATGACGAAACTAGAAAATGTGTTTGAAATAATGCCAGGATATAATAAGAAAACTTCGAAATGTCCAATTAGTGCCCAAGGTATCATAAAAAAATTAAATGTCTCAAACAGAGACAAATACCAAATTGAAAATTTTTTTATAAGTGCTGTAACCGTGTTAAAGAAACTTAACGCATTGCGTACAATGTTGGACGTGTGAGTGTTAATAACGAGGAATATAAAAATTAACAAACTAATATATAATATGCTCATTGCTAATACAAGCTCAGCAGGGATTTTGAAAAGAATAACTGAAGTATTTTGGACGAACACAGATAAATGTGTGTTTATATATTTTTGTGTATGTGTATGTATTAAACATTTATTAACATCGACAGCTGCCCCCGTTAAGGTTAAACGAATAAAGCCTACTAGAAAACCGAATAGGAGTGCGGGGCAAAGAGAGTACCGCTGGGGAAAAAAGTTATTTACAGCACCCGGTAATATAGGAGGAAACATTTCTGAGACAGTTGGAGAAATGCCAATAAAATATCAAACATGATACTTACACTTAAGGTAAGAAAGTTGTAAAGACTAACTCAAAGTAAAATGCCATATCATCTTCCTGGAGCAGACATAAGGAAAAAATAACACATTACCTAAATATATTCTAGTGTAACCAACTTGCGTGAGCCCGTGTAGTACAGTAAAACTAGCCCAAAAATCGGCCACACCAAACATTAAAAAAAAAAATTTTGTTCTCTCCAGCGCCAAATTGTTCTATACCCTCCCCGTAGTCAGTAGTAAAAAGTTACACAACTTCTAGCGTCGGGTTTTGGGGGAGGGGGTGTAAAGGGGGTGAAATAGCCATTTTTCACAGTTTTTAGAAAATATCTCGGAAACTATGAGGTATAGAGCAAACATTATCCCATACAAAAATGATCTACATTAAATTATAAACAAAAATGGTCACATACATGATAAAACTAAAGTGAAATGTTACGGAGACATGGAGGGAGTAAAAATTGCATAATTTCTCAGATCATGTAAAAAAAAAAAAGCTGTGACGCAGTGTGAAATCGTATTTTTTTTTCGTTTCATGAAGTAAGGTTGCAGTTGAGTAGTATTGTAGTCATCCAGGAGGATTATCTTAAAGGGCTCGTTTCTATTCAAGAGGGTTCGGTAGGTACAAGGTCACAGGGTGGAAGACAGGGAGGTAGAGGGTGGGTCGACCACCTGCTTGGAGCCTGGAGCCCCTGTTAGTGCGGTAGCATCTGCCTTACGCGCTCGTGTTAAGTAAAGTTTTTCTTCTTCATTCCTCGTGAAGTTCAACTGTTATCGTGGTTTGAGTGTAAAAAACTACAGTAACTGTGACGTTTACAATGGGACGTGTGTCGGGATGGCGGAGTGTGTCTTAAAACCTTGTTGTGAAAAAGGTGGTTGAAAGGGTAAAACAGTGTAGCAAAATTCGTCAGGATGGAGTGAAAGAAAAGTTTATTAATGATGCGTCAATTTTAGTGCACAATAAATGTCGGGCAAGATACAAATTACGTCCACAGCCAACAAAACAGGAAGAGGAAGTTCCTGCAAAGGTACCCCACCCCGCTTTTCTTTTGATTTCAAAACCTCTTGTTTTCTGTGTGGTCGTAAGTGTGTGGATATATTTTTGGATCGAGGCTCTTGATTGATGTGCTGTGCAATGTGGGTGTTTGTGCACCTTATAACGAAGTGTTGAAGTATGAAATATCAGTAACCTCTCAAGAGAGCACAAGAATTGAAGATGGATATGTGCAGCTCGTGTTTGATAATACGGATCACAATGTGCATACTCTGGATGGGCATCACACTTTTCATGTTATGGGAGGCATTGCTTGTGTGACACCAAAATCAGTTCTTCAGGTCGAGTAAAATGTTCCTCGGGTGAACTTTACTGCTCGTGCTGTGGAAAATCGTGGCATATTTGATTTACAAACATACAGAGCCCCACCTGCATCTGGTTGTTCTAAAATAGTTGCTTCAGACATGGCTTCTATTCAAATAAAACCAGTGGCAGCTGAACATGACCGCACACTGAATTTGTTTTGGTCGGGTAGTACCTGGTTAGGAAACGAATTTAAGCATGGTTGGAGTGGATGTATGGAAATGTTGTATGCAATGAAACCGTACCAAACTTCTGCTGTGGTGCCTCTTCCGTTCATAAATTTGGCTCCGTCAAACCCAACAACAATATACACTGCCCTCCTTCAAGCTGCCGAAAGGGATGCTGCAAATGGACAAAGCATTACCATGGTCACATTCGATCAGACTTTGTATGCTAAAGATCGTGAAATGGTAGCTGCAGCATCTGATAACAGCCCGTTGAAATCTCTCTTTATTAGACTTGGAGGTTTCCATCTCTTTCTGTCGTTTTTGTCAGCAATTGGTTTCATTGTGGTAGGAAGTGGCTTGGACGAACTATACAGTACAGTCTATGCCAAAACGGAAAAATGACGGGAAAATGGCAGAACAGTATATTGTGGCAATTGACAAATGGGGTATACATATATATGGATTAAAAATCAAAGTATATATTTCAATTTTATATACTGTTAACAGTTTATGTGTTTGTTTGTTTTTTTTTCGAGATATTTCAAGCAAATTAAAAAATGGGCATTTTACCCCCACTATATCTCCGAAACCGTTCACTTGGGCGTAATCATGTGTATGAGCATTTTTGTTCAAATTTAATGTTAATCATTTTTGTATGGGATAACATTTGCTCTAAACCTCATAGTTTCCAATATATTTGCTAAAAATTGTGAAAAATGGCAATTTCACCCCCTTTACACCCCCTTCCCACAAAAAACCGACGCTAGAAGTTGTGTAACTTTTTACTACTGACTACGGGGAGGGTATAAAACAATTTAAGGCTGGAGAGAACTTTTTTTTTTCTATGTTTGGGTTTTCATCTAATTTTACTGTACTAGTGATCTTCGAATGTTAAGGAATTTTTCCCCGACCTAAAGGTTTTCAGTAAGTTTACAATAAAAAAAATTAGAGACACATTTATTTTCGTAACATGCCCTTTATTTTTTGGGGGTAGGGATGGGGATTAATAATAAACTGTAAATTAAATTTTTTAAAACCCGGTGTATATGAAGGTCATTATTAAATCCTAATCACTTAATGGAGGACCAGATTTCATTTTGATGTCTGTTCGTTCATGCGAAATTGTGTACAGTTAATTTTTTTGTTTTGTACATATGATTAAGGTATGTAAGTAAATTCGGTTAATGGCGCTGACTGGCTCACTTCAGCATGGAAAGCTGTAATCGTCAATAATATAGAACAAAATGTCACTGAAGTGAGGAACAAGAATGGCACGTTGAGTTGCGACAGATTGTTGTTTTGCAAAGAGTTGCCGACATATAATTGTAATTCTGAGCTCGGTACGATAGACCTACCAGAGAGACAATGCGAAAACCTTCACAAAAATGTCAAATTACACAATTTCGAGTTCATTTATAAGGAAATTCGAAAAATACTCTGTCCAATTATTTGGTAGGTTTTAACGTGCCGTATAAAGTGGAAATAATTGTTTCATTTTTACTGAAATAGCAATCAACTCTAATGTGGCGTGCGTGTTAAGTGTAAAGAAAATAAATGAATTTTTAAACAAAATAATATTGGTTTGGTGTAAAATTTTTAATGTATAAAGTGTTTGCCTATTTTTCAAAATTTTTATTATGTATAATTTTAGTATAAATTGTAATTATTAAGTTAGCATTATTTAAGTAAATGTAAACCCATTTAAAAATGATATTACATTAATGTACATGAAATTTTATAAAAACTTAAAACAAGAATGCAAATTTTAATGTTTTCTACAAATTATATGTTAATAGATTCTACAAACTATTTATATAGAAATCCTGCATGTTTACGTCCGTCGTGAACAAGCTCTGAAAAAAAAATTATCACTTTCCGTTTTTATCCAAATATTTTATCACTATACTTTATTTAAACGTCTTTTACACCAGCAAATAAACAAATGTAATCTAAAAGATACGAAAACAATTTTTCCATTCCTCTTTCTACAAAATTTTAGGATATTTCAGTTTTAAAAATGTATTTAGAATACATCGCATAGTGATCTTCAAGGACCTGACGTGACAGGATAGGGATGGGGTTTGGGGAAGGGTAAGACTTTGTTAATATTCCAAGATCATTAACTGGCAGGGCTTTTGTCCTTAAGTGCGTCAAGAAAGCAACGGACAACCCAGCTCTCATAGCCGACGAGGACGTCCATTTCTAATACAACCTATCGTCCGAAGTGTTTTTAGTGACAGAGATCTCGCATGGCGAGGAAGACGAACCAACGAGTCAAACCTCTACCAGGCATTGCTCAGAAATTTCTCGTTATAATGTCGGTTAATAAAGTACTTCCGGGCACGCAACGACGAGATGGTCTCCGTGCATAACCGTAAGATCTAAAAACTTTAACTTAAATTTTTTGACTGTCTGCCGGTGACAATTATTGAACTGAAAGGAAAATATTTCTGCCTTAATCAAGAAATTTTTCCTCGTTTTCTCTATTTAAAACGCGTTCGTTCACACATAAATTTTCAGTCTCAAGTGTTGCTGTAGCTTTTTTTTTTTGTGTGTGCGCTACACCTGTGTTCAGCCGATTTCTCGCGGCTAATGAAGAACGTGCTGCGTGTCCGAAGATATTGGCATTAACTATTCATGTCAAAGAGGTGTAGGAAAGTCAACCAATCTGTTTAGCCACAAAGAAGACTCGCAAATTACTGGGCACTGATGCTTTTATGTGTACAGCACGCATCATAAATATCACTCATGTGCAACGTGTCCACGATCGGGCACGACACGGTGACTGAGCAAGTTCACTGATAAAACAGTTTTGTGGTGACAAAAAGAAAAAAATTGGCGACCACAAAGTTCTTTTGTCAAAATAGACATGACAAAATATTTTGTGGTGCCAACGAAATTTTTCAGTCATTCCAGTTTTAAGTGGAAACTAAAAAATTACGGTTTGGGGTCACCAATAAATTCAGTGTGTTCGTAGGCAATAACGTGCACGTTAGTCGCAGAGAAAATGTTACGGTGATAGAAGCATTACTGGGTAGTGAATTTCACAAGGGTGTGTTGAGGGTCGTTGGGTTTTGAAGGCAGCTATGGTCTAACAACATTTAAACACAAAATTCAAAGTCGTCTTGAGTGGGGTTCGAATCTTGGACCTCTCAACTTCGAGCTCAACGTGTTACCAATATGCTACCTTGCTCGACTTTAAAGTGCTGTATTCAGCATGCACATAAGAAATATCTAATAGGTGGCACACACGACAAGGCTTGTACACTTAAACTCGTAGAAAGTTAGTATTCCGGAATCATTTACGTGTAATATTTACTTAATTGGAATAAAGAAATTGTGTATTCCGTTCATAAATACTAAAAAATTTCGCTCATGAATTAATTTGTGACCTGATGCAAAGAACCGAACACAGAAAAATATGGCGTCGTGGCTAGACAGAAGTTAGCGACTTCGAACATGCTAGAGCGCATGCGCAGAATATAACGGATGTAATTCTGCAGTCGCAGCAAAAGTGTTTTACTGTGGATGACATGAATTCTGTTGCTGCCAAACTAAACATTTGGTGGCAGCCAGTAAACGTTTTTTCAATAAACAAATATGTAAGTGAGCACTATATAGCTTCTGTGCTAGCCAATTTAGGTGTTATTCGGCCTCAAAATCTGTTTTCTACCAAAAAGAAAATTTCACCCAGGAAAGCATAAACCAAACAGTTTTTGTAGCCACTAACAACTAACCTTTTTTTTTTTCAGTGTGAATAAAATTATTATTTCCACAATTGTTTCTCTCCGTTGCATATATATGGAAAAGACGACATTGGGTTTGCTCCGAAGCGCTTTTTATGCAGAATTTCACGCCTTGCAAAACTATAAAAAAAAATTATATCGTCAGAAGGAGTTGATGTATCACTAATCCTCAAAGGCAGGAAGAAAATCGCGCGATTGCACGACGATAGGTCGAAATGTCTCTTCAGAGGTAGTGAGTGAAACCGCTGCGTTTGCAAAATGCATGTTCGCGGAAACGTCGGAGATGTCGCGGCTGACCTGTTTNCTGGAGATTGCGCCAGTCACAACGGCGTGTTCCAAGTGCCTCCGCCACGTGCTCGGGATTCTTCCATTCCCGGTACCTTGATCGCACTCCTGCACACTCGTGTGTGTGTGTACGTGTGTGTGTGCGCGCGCGCTTAGGTAAGTGATGCTACCTGGGAAACTGTAACCGCAACATCTCGTCAGCTTTTCCGCTGTAGACGGAAGATCCACAAGCCGTTCGACGGATGGCGAAGGAAATTCCCCTAGTCCCATGCTCAACGTGTGAATCAATCCTGCAGGATACTAAGGAAGTCGTAAAATACTTCTTTCTTCTCATTAGACCTTGGTTGCCATTCGGAAAGCGGTTGCTTTCCCGGTGTTTGTGTGGACGACAGCTAAAATCTATCTGATCCGAAATGAGTCGGGATGTTTTTTTGGGCGCTTAACACTGAGGTCTCGACCTCCGGAGAGAGTAGGGTGAGGTGAAGATTGAAAATTGGCAGAATGAAAAGGCGGAGGAAACGGGAGATTCCCAAAAAAAAAAAACCGCCGGCCAACAACAATGTCCGGTATGTTTCTCACATACGAAAATCCGCGTGACCCCCGCCGGGAATCGAACCCGGTACCCACTCCGAAATCCATTAATACTGAGTACACCTCTCAGGATTTTTAGGATATGTGAACATACGATGAAAGTCAGACACTTTTTAGAATTTGTGTTAGCATTAATACATTTTTTCGACTAGGTCCTGAATGGTACCCGTTCTGAATTTCTTTGTATAAGGGTGGGTGCAATATATCTGGAATTGTTACGATCCCACTGGATACTTTTCAGTCGCCCCGACTTTATCTGCGTCTACAAAACTTTGCGTAACCTCTGACTATCTCTGCTTACCAGTCGATCAAGTGGAAACATATCGTAATTTATTTCATAAACTGTTTTCTACTCCTCCCCACACATGCCGGACCAAGCAATAACATGTTTTACGTAATCACTGAGTATAACTTTTCATGTTAGGCCTTGACATACACTTTCTTGACCTTGACATACATTTACTCTCATTAAGTGTGTCTTTATCGTCTATCACTAGTTCACCATTATGTGTGCCCTTTTAAAATCGATGTTTTATAACACCTGTCTTATTATTGCGTATTCTTCCGTCATACATGCAATCTTGTCGACGGCGAGGTCATTAGAGACGGATGCTCAGAAAAGCGGGGAATCATCCCAGCAATCGTCTGGAGTGATTTCGGGAAACTATGGGAGCCGAAATCAGGATGACCATACCGGGACCGAACCAGGTCCTCCCGAATGAAAGTCCTATATCACCTCGCTTGGTCCGTCACGTCAAAAAAATTACCAATGCCTCAATTTCCCCAAATTTGGAGATAATCGAGGTATTAATGAAGCAGTATGTCTGAAATAGAGTTAATAGAGCATTTTAGATAAGTAAAGTTGTTTCAACAATTTTCAAGTGACACAATATTTATTTTTTTGTTGGTTTTTGACAGTAAAGGGGAAAACTATTTCATTATTTCAAAATATATGTATTTAATAGCCTAATGCAAGGGCGGGGGAAATGGGAAATCCCGAGAAAACCCGCCGAACAGCGGCATCGTCGGGCACGATTCCCACTTGCGAAAATCCGGAGTGACCCGGGCAGGAATGCGATGGGAAATAGCTTAAACAAGCTTCGAGTTTGGTATATTTTCTCAGTATTTTAACTGGTGACTATAGGATTTCAATAGAGAAATCTGAGCAGAAATGATACTGAATTTTCGCTATAGTTGAAAACATTGTTTTACAGAAGAATAAGTATCGTAAACAGAGGGTTACTTACAGAGATTTTTGCTGAATTTGACACTTGTCAACTATTACATTCGCATTTAATTAACCAAGTTTATAAATTTTTTAGAAATTAGAATAGCCACAAGTGCATACAATGACGCCCATATGGTAATTAGAGGGCGAGTAGTAGGGTTATGGGCATTCGGTAACAAGGGGATAGGGGAGTAGCACCGTCCGCCATCTTGGATGACATCACAGCCACCAATTTATTAAACTTGACCTTTCTCGGCCATATTTGTAGCCAGTATGTCACCATCTCGGATTCCGCCTTTTTGTTATTGCACTTTATGCTCTGTCATTCCATCTTGTTTTTCATGCTCTATCATTCCATCTTTTATTTTCATGCTCTATCATTTTTTATGCTCCTTCATTCTATCTTGGTTGTATGTCATTCCATATTGTCCGCCATCTTGTTTCCGGCCACCATATTATTTTCGCCCACCATCTTGTTTCCCAGTTACTCACCTTCGCATTTGCTGCATGTTGTAGTTATCTTGTCGTCCGCTAAGGTATACTAACAACCCCTGTAATGTGGTTTATTGCTGGTAGAGTGTGCCACCCTATAACTCACCTTCGTTCGACCCCTACATATTGTTTCCACTTGTCCTTCATCACCTGCTAGGGGCTCTGGAGTTGCTCTCTTTAGGCCACCATGTTGGTTCTAGAGTTGGCTGCTAGGGGAGCACCTTACACTTACAAATAAACAGTCGGATCAAGCAGAATTACATTAAAAAACCAATATATCCTAATTAAAAGGCAAACACCACCACATCTACCCAAGCAACCATACATTCAAGGCCAGCCCATATCACAATAATCCTTACCATCGGTCAATGCAACATAATCGACTGATACCAGACCACCCGATGTACAAGACATAATATATTCTATGACCCAAGAATAACTCAATTAAACCATCATGCCAATCATACCATTCATCATACTTTAGTGTACCAAGCAACTATAGAGTTCAAAACAGCCCATAACATAATACCCATTCCATCTGCTCTGCCAAACTACACCATATCCCCTTATGACCCATAATAACCCATAAGTTATCCATAAATTACCCCTAAATTACCCATAAATAACCTGTAATAGTGGTGAGTGTCGTGATTATTGTGGTGCATGTGGTGCTGATTGTGGTATGTGTGGTGCTGATTATTGGCGCATGTGGTGCTGATTATGGTGCATGTGATGATATTTGTAGTGCTGATTGTGGTGTGTTGTGCTTATTGTGGCATATTGGTGTGATTGTGGCATAATGGTTTGATTGTGGCGTGTCTCGTGCTGTTTGTGGTGCATGTGGTGCTGATTATGGTGCATGTGGCGCTGATGGTTGGGTATACGGTGGTGATTGTTGTGATGATTGTGGTGCTGATTGTAGTGTGTGTAGTGTTGATTGCTGTGCATGTGGTGCTGATTGTAGTTCTGATTGTGGTGTGTGGTGCTGCTTGTGGTGTGTGGTGCTGCTTGTGGTGTGTGGTGCTGGTTGTGGTGTGTGGTGCTGATTGTGGTGTGTGGTGATTATTGTGGTGTGTGGTGCTGATTGTGGTGTGTGGTGATTATTGTGGTGTGTGGTGCTGATTGTGGTGTGTGGTGCTGATTGTGGTGTGTGTTGCTGATTGTGGCACATGTGATGCGATTGGGGTGTGTGTTGCTGATTGTGGTGCATGTGGTCCATGTGGTGCTGATTGTGGTGCATGTGGTGCAAATTGTGGTGCTCATTGTGATTCTGATTGTGGTTCACGTGGTGCTGATTGTCGGGCATACATCACTATGGCAGGCCCCCACCATGCTTTCCAACTGGTCGTTGCGCGACTTGAACCAAAACAGGAATCGTTTAAAGTAGATGCAGAACTAGCAATACACTTTCACACAGTTCTCAGACTACCGCCATACATGTGCTACCTGAACGCGATTGAGCTGGCATGGGCAAAAATAAAGATATTAGTTAGAGGAAGAAACGCGTTTGGTGACTTATCATTTTTAATGCTTACGGCACTTACAGAATCAGCTTTTTCATGTCACAAGACTGGGAAGGGTACTGTGAACATGTAGAATAAATAGAACAAGACTACTGGCAAACAGACTGCATTCTTCCGGACACAGTGGACGATATTATTATCAATTTAGGAATCGATAGCAGTGATGGTAATAGTGACTGCGATAACAAGAATTCAGAAGCTGACAGCATGGCCTCTGCGTGCGAGGGGTTTTAAATCAGAGGAAGACTTGGTGAAGCCACTTTGAAATGACGAGTAAATGATTTTGTTCCGGAGAGTAGTCTGTTACAACACCGTTACCTCTCCTTGTTTTTGCTTCCGCTAGGCGAAAAAAAAGGGGGGGCGAGGGTTAACTCTTACCACGCTCGTCTGTAATCCTTCCAGGGTCGGAGAGCTAAGTCACTCACAGTATCGATTTTAAAGTATTTAGACGTTGCCTACAGCCCATCAGATGGCAGTCCCTTTATTAACTGTCTAGATGGTTCCTACAACCATTTTTTTTTCTCAGTGCGCGGACCTCCAGGAATCTTAAATCTCGTCCTTTTCACACAGCACGTTATTCGCAAGTGTTCGGTTTCGCAGAGGCAGCCGATGACCTTTCCTTCCTCGTGCAGCCAGACCGTAAACCAAAAGTGTTACGGGTGTAGCTTGCGGTCGCGATGGCGTCACTTGGGCTTCCGTCGTGTGGGCAAGTACTAACTGAACTTGCTATCTCCGGCGCTTGCGGTTGTAGCCCGAATTTCCGCGTTGCCGATGCTATTGCAGCTGCAAGAGATCCCGGAGGGGGAAGAAAAGAGCGAATTCTGAGGTTTAAACGGGCGACCTTCGAAACCAAGATCATTAAGGCGCTACCTTCAGACCGCGAAATTCCTCGACGCTCCCAGAAGGAGGCTGCAAGAGGGCGCAGTTTCTCCCTGCAACGTAAAAGAACGAGCTACAAAATTATTTTTATAAAGTCGTAATTTAGCTCGTTTTTATTATTTAGCAGAAAACAAGCATAATTATACAACAATATATTTTTAACGCCAAAATTGAATTTTTTTTTCTGAGGAGGGGGATAAATGGAGAAACACCCAGCCCACCTTTTTATTGAGTGGATCAGAATATACTTAAGTATTCCTAGGAAAAATTACGTTATGGTTCCCGCCTACCCAGCGCTTGAACTACGTTACAATGAGTTATGAAATTCGCATATTTTTTTGCGAAAATATTAAACTTGCGTCTAATGTGCTGATCTACGAAAATAACTCACACTTCAGACGAGGGATGTTTACTGCTTTCAAGACGTCACGTACATTAAAAACATCATTTTGAGTCCTCAAAAATTATTTTTAAAAAATTTTTCAAAGCGTATCTCAAAATACAGATACATACAAAATTACCGAAGGGACCTGCACTGAATCTTCCTACATATTTTCCACCAATAACATAATAGGGTCACCGTCCAAAGTCCAATAGATACACGCAGTTAGACGAGAACACTTCTCGTTAGTTCAGAGCGTTGCGCCTAGTGGCGATGGCGCACTTGATGCTCGATGCAGTGTCGCCCTTATCGCTCCTGCGCCTCTCGGCCTCAAACGCAGAAAACAGCTCCAGGTAGACGGGAGCCTTAATGCTCGAGGAGGTTTCTTACTGATCCTCCCGCCTTAAGAACAGTCGCCCCTTGAAGATGTTCTGCAACCACAAATATAAGAACCTCCGCATTGTATCATTGTTTCAGTATTATCTATATTAATATAATTGTTTTAACGCTAATACGTCCTTAAAATCAATACTGACACACGGGGTACCAGAACGGGAACGACGATGTGACGTTCGCAGGGTGGTCAATTACGACACTACAACATCGTGAATAGTAACACGATTGAAATAAATATGGTATCGTTTGATCGGGTACACGACTACTACGTGAGCATGGCTTTGAGTTGGCGCCGCGGCGAATGGTGGCCATTTTGGGCGTGTGTGCGAAACTTTCTGGGGAGTATGTCTCACGACTTCAATGATCTAGCGCACTGATTTTTCTGCCAAACGAAATATGTCATCTGCACATATAGATTAAATCCATACAAGCCAAGCATCCATTTCGTTACTTTCATTCCATGCCCATGTCCCAAAGATAATATGTACCCACGTAAAATCCACGGCCGCATCTCTGAAACAGCCACTCCCAGAATTTTATTATTTTATTGTTGATGGGAACGATACCCGCAAGCAGACATTTCAAATTTTAAAATTTATATTAATTTTGGAAACATTATACTATAATTATACTTCCCATAACAACTGTAAGATTTATATTTTAAGTGAAGTGGACCAATAAACCCAATAGCTTTTAAATCGTTTTAAACATTTTATGTTGCTTGATTTGCAACGATATCTACTTGCCTCTCCATTGGCAAACAGCCAGCCAGTAATGAATATTTTTTCTGTACCGAAAGTGCATTCGGTGTAGTCTTGACAAATTTACCCTATCATTAGGGACACTAGAATTTCGCGAAAATAGTTCCGTAAAGGCTCGATTTCGATACTGTACAGACGCGCCATCAGTTTTCTTTTGCTTATTGGTGGCGTGTCTTTGTGTGAAGACATTTTCCTACCTGATTGGCCAATCAGAATTAGGTAACTTAAAAACTGTACGCCAGTGATTCGCGCGCAGACACCAAAGACGTGTAACATGGAAACCATCCAATCACGAAAGTGCATCTGAACTATAGTGTTATGAAATACAACTGGTCGTGAAATCATTTCGCGAAAATAATGTGCCCCTGCCTATCATTCCCACATTAATTTAACATTTCTGGTGTTGCAAATAAGAAATTTTTTGATGCGTGCTGTACTTAAGTTGACAAAGAGCTGTTCTCGTTAATACAACCAATGAGCTGCAGACGCTGTGTTTAGTGTTTGCGGATGTGAACGAGTCATAACGTAGAGCAGTAGCAGAGTTGACGAATCAGTTGCTCCCAGGGAAGACACTTGAGAACTGAGGCTCGCAGTGTACAGCACTGGTCAAATATAACCTTCCTGTGATACATGTAGACGATTTTCTACACCGAGAATAAAAGGGTTGTGACAATTCACAAATAATTTACAGTAGAAAACATGTCTCAATACCGTTTATTATATATAAATACAATTTGTATTGGCAAACAACCTTTAGAATGGATAATAATATATATATATATAACAGCAATAATTATAACAGTTGTTAGTAATTCGTTTCACTGATAACAGTTTAAGCACCAAAAAGAGAAAAATACAACAATAGAAATATAATCCTAGCTCTAGAACCACAAACCTATTAAAAAAATACAAATTCAAAATTCGATTTATTTAGCAACTGATTAGAAATGTCACTATTTTCTTTGACAAGAACACAGCATCTATTTGACTCTAAAAATTCGTAGAAAGGAGGGCACAATTTACTTTCCCAGTAAAACATCCATTCCATAAAATATTAAAAACAATTGAAATGTATGCTTAATCATTACGGCGGGAGGCAGAGGCGTAAGACCCAGTACGGCTCCAACATTTAAAAATTACAAACAAACAAACAAACAACATATAAAAAACTTTACGCCCCAAAGATATAGTTTGGGAGACAGCAAAAAATGGATACTCATAAATACTTGGGCGGCCAACAAGGACACACACGACACGTTAAAACAAGAGAGAGACAGCAACGCGACGCCATAGTTAAGCCGGAACGTAATTTTGAAGGGCGACCGAAACCAAAATTTCGAAATGGCCAAGCCTTACTGCGCACCCAAGATACAGCACAACTATGCCACAAAAAAAAAAAAAAAAAAAAAAAATTAACCGCAAGGTTAGCGTTCTCCACGAATTACCGTTTTACTGCCCCCATCGCCAGTAGGTAAACTGGTATACTGCGTCAGTTCAGTAAAATAACGTTGGCGTTGTCCACTGCCGGACGTAGGTGAAAGTGGTTAAGCCATCAGGTGCTAGCGAGGATCTTGCGGCGGAAGTTGGGGCGAAAAGTGGCAGACTTCGGACTGGCGTAAAGTAGAGCAGAAAATACAGAGTCCTGGCTGAGCAAGGACTTACGTAAACCATCCTGGTCAAATAAAAAATTGTGACGCATTAATGAGGAAGGGGTAAGCAAGGAGGGGGAACGGTGAGGAAAAGGGAGGGGGTATGAGCCGCGCAAAGAGTACACCACCGCGCAGAACTAGGTGGTGGTAAAAACATTAACGCGACAAGGCTAGCGTCACAGGGTTAAAACAATTAGAGACATACATAACTTCGTTGCTACCACGTCGTAGTAGATGTGTGAAGTGTGGAGCGGAGAGATTTAGGCGTATCTTAACATCGAGGTCTTGAAAGCCAATGAGGATGAATTGAGGTGAGCATGGAGTATCACCGGAGTGAGGGTGGGGTAAACGGGAGATCCATGAAAAAAACCCGCTGACCAGCGGCATCGTCCGGCACGATTCCCACGTGCGAAAATCCGGGAGCGCCCCCCCCCCCCCC
>NQII01005237.1:43365-58398 GCA_002778355.1 Clitarchus hookeri | reverse complement strand
CGGGAAATCAAACCCGGTTCGCCTAAGTGGGAATCGAGTAAGTTAACCACTACACCATCGCGGCCCCTAATAGATAAATACACAGAAGTGGAATGTCGTGGTGGTTTCTTCGATGTAGGTGCACCCACTGTGATTGGCTTCCCGAAGCTATGGAAACTAGACGCGCGTATATCTGATTAGCTAGAGCGTGCTGCGAGAGAGTTCCTATCGTCGATAGGGACAGGTAAGTTTAGCGAAATAATCTTAGGACAAGCTAGACTTCAAACACGTGAACATTTGTGTTATGTTTGCAATTGTACCGCGGTTTTATAGACATGCCTAGGCGAACTCTTGAGCCAGTAAGAGACCCGTAAGTAAACAAGCGCCGAATCCCGTGCCACCTTGTAAAAAGTACTGGCTACACTGTGACAACAACCAATGAACATAAAGCTGATTATGAAAATACGTAGGACCGTGGAGACTAGCCTACATGTCGTTTCAAACGCAAAATTTCCCTCTCTCTACCAATTGGTTAGGTTAGCACCTTGCAAGTGAGTAACAAGGCGTTGATATGCGAACAGCGATGACTCCATTTTGCTGGCGTGTGTGGGTGGTGCTGACAGTACAAGAGATTTTATTCACTTCTGTATTCTTTGGTTTTATGTGTTACTACTGTAGAGGGCAATGACTACTCACTTCGAAGCTTAAATTCCATAACACTTTTAATCTGATGCTGATATGTCTTAATACCATTAAATATTTTTGAGTTTTCCGTGCTTCTGGCGCACTCCTCAATTTATTTTTGTTCATTATTATAAGCAGGGAGCATACTATGTAAAACACGTACTTTCAAAAAACTGTTGAAGGTAAAATATTCCTACCAATAAATTATCTAATGAGAAACAACACAAGTATTGCGGTTCTTAAGATTTAACATGAAGATGGTCACATTCTCAAATAAGGCGAACGATGAAGACATTTCTCAGTAGACCTGGCGATCTATATGCAAAGATACAGAGATACGGAAAAAGCGAAGTGCAGCAACCAACGAAATACTCAACTTCTCATAGGGACAAACACACGTTTCGCATGTAGATTGTTAGAAATGCTAATTCACTCTATAATTCCGCTTACAGGCGTAAATTTTAAACATGTACATCAAAATACTTACGTCATCCACGCAATGACTTGGTATAATATCGTAGGAATAAATATCATGCTAACATGATATAACTTCATATCTAGAGACAGGAAAATTTCGCATATTCAATGGCCAGGGTCAGGAAATTTCCTGCAGGCTAGACTCTACAGTCGTATGCATTTCCAAGCCTCAGCTTTCTTTTTATTGGCTGCTGCCCTAGTGTGTAGGAATTTTCTTTCTTGACCAGGTTTTTGTTCCCTTGCAGCTTTTTGGCCCAGTTTCACCCGGAGGTGGGGCCTCATAAACTGTTAACCAAATGAACAAGTGACTGAAATATACGCGAGTATGATCTCTGACTTGACTTCAGATCATTTGGTGAAATTTTCCTGTCCCTACTCACGTCCCATCCGCGAGGATCGGTCACGAACTAGCGACCTCAGAGTTGCCGTCCGTTACACCAACCGCTATGCCGCACGTCCGGCATTTCCCGCCAACCTCTGCCTTGCAGGGGCGCAGTGACTCATATTCAAAACAACGCCAGCTTCCTTCTTCGGCACGAACAAGGCCGCCCGTGAGACAACAAACCTCAATGTTTTAAAACAAAGACAAACCTTTGTAGTGGAGGTACGACAAATCACAACAGCTCTTTCCCACCGATATTACATGTACGAACTCCCAGTGAAGTGGAAGATTATGTAAAACAAATTTGCGAAACGCAAGGAAAACATTTTGTGGCAATAATGTTCAACAAGCTAACATCTATTAATTTGTGGCTTGGCATTATTTATAATTTTTCTACCTTTATTTCTACTACGAGAAGATTATTTTTCAACGAGGGAAAAGAAAAAATAGCCCTGAAAAGTGATGAATGCCACTAAAGAATTCTCAATATGAGAATTTGTCATGCTATCTTACATACTTCACTCCATGTAAACAGGTATCAGGAGACGTTTACGTACAAACATACTCTAAAACTTTTCCTGAAGGAATTCGAGGCCGCAACTTTCTGGTTGAGAGATTTACATTGGGTTTGTAATTAATTTACAAAACATTCTCGGGAAATTTTTTAATTTTGATGGTAAATTTTGTGGACTTTACTTGGGAGGAGTCCTGAATTTTAATCCGTACAGGATCAAATGGCAATAATGTAATCTAGTATTAGGTTAACTCATCGGCTAATCGTCCACGTAATGACCTTGAATAATTCAAGAACGTTACGTTTTCAGGTGATTCCTGAAGGAAACAAACTCTGGTTCGAAATACAAACAAAAATCGTCAAGTTTTTTCGAGATATTTATTTAGTACAAACACATTTGCTTGTTTACAGAAACTTTCATCGGGTTCGCACAAGTTTTCGGGCATACGTGATGTAATCGTTGCGATAAAGAATATGAATGCTTGCTGAGTTTTAAAAAATATCTTTATTTCAGAATAAATCTTTTGTAATCACTGACACCTGTGAGTGAAGTTCTTTATTGACATGTTAAGTGCTATGATAATTCGATTGTCCTGATGTTGAATGCCCATTTCAAACAAGTAATCCGATTAAAAATGAATCATTCAATGGTAAAAGAAAGATGTTGCAGGGTTATACAAAAGATCGTGGTCTGAAATAGTTTCACGACTTGTGGAGACCTGAATAATTAACAGCCAGCTACCACAGTGGTAGACTATGATTGATCCCGCAGTTTTGCTACGTGCTCGTTATTGGTTCAGGACCTTCTAGAACTGCCAAGCGAGCCGTGGACCAACTGCAGAAGTATAAATGCGTAAGAGTGCTTCGATCTGAACTCGTTTAGTCAAAGTTGTCTATATGTAGAACGATGCACAGGAAGAGGATATTATGAACAGCGGTGTACGCAACATAAATAGGTGTCCACTAAGGGGAAGTCACTCGCGTGTTCGAAGACTTCCATTCGTTGTATTCCGCAGTCTCGTATACAACTGCCGCCATCAAACACAGTTTCATTTTTCCCGACATATGACCACAGAATAAAGGATGTTCACAGTTCAGTGAGCACTTTTGAAATCAACCCTTGAAACATGTTACTGCCCTTATCTGCGTGTACTTTAACGGGAACATTGAATGGCATGTGCTCAGTAAAGTTGGTAAAGAAGGAGGGAAGGTAGTTGCGTGCGTCTTAACGTTGAATTAAAAGTATGTATTAGGTAAACATTTGTGAATACTCAAATGATTTCTTTTGCTTTCGGTTTTTTAATGCATATAAGTATAAAAATGAGCTAGTTTTAAACCACTTGCTTTTATAAAAATTTTGAAGTTTCACGACCGACGCATGAATAAAGTGATCCAGACCATGGAAATGTCAATATTACATATTTTGAAAGCATACACAATCTGCGTACAAATAGACTTTAAGCAGGGCCTTAAAAAGTGCTCAGTTTATCGTGAACAACTCATACTTAAGAATGCAGAAGTGAAACAGAAGCTTATTCCGCGAACGCCGGACTGCACATGCCAGCAAAATTGAGTCACTGGCCAGAAAAATGTTGGAATTCCGTTCGCTAATCAGCGCCAGCCAGTAGAAAATACTTCGCAGCATGCGGTAGCCAATTACACGCAAGACAGGATTCCACAACCTCGCGCAGCCAATCAGAGAAAGGGTGCGCCCAGATAAAACACCAGAAAAACAATTTTTTTGGTAACGAAAAAAATTTGGTTGGCGACCACAAATGTGTACTCTACTACGTATAATTATAACAACAGAATCTTGATTTGCTTGAAGTTTAAAATTGCACTCACAATACAACGTCAATACTTAGAACTTCTTTTATTTACACGCTGCCAACTTAACTGCCATTGTGTGCGTGTAGTTAACTGGCAGGATTTTATTTTTTAAATGTTAGCTCAATAAATTTGTTTAATTTACCGTGACCAGTCTGTATAAACACACACACATACGCACACACCTTCTAGGGATCTGTGCCCCGCGGAGATGTTCGCCTGTCCTTTCTCAATATCCACAGATTACTTACAACTATCTGTGTGTTTTCCTTCGGTGTCGCACAGCCTTAAACTAAACGACATTTTGACGAAGGCGACGAGATGGGCCTTAACGTCTCTCAAACAGCCGTTCTTCCAATTCAGCGAATAGTCTATTACCGGCCGTTACCGGACACCTCGCCCCTTCCGCCGTCACTCGTGGCAAACACGAGGAGAGGGCTTGCTTGGCCTTCACCTATTTGCCGCAAACGGAAGTTTGACACCCCTTCCCTTCCCCTCCACAAGTCACCCTGAGCAGCGGAGTCAGCACACGTGCCAAAACACACACGCACGCACTGCCAACTTTAATGAGCGGAGCGGTATTTCTCCGTACGAAAGGCGGCGCCGGTGTTTGTTCTGTACTCTTCGTCGGTGGCCATTTTCAGCGGCAGCAGAATGAACGCGTGCTGTGTGTGTGTGCGCGCGCGCGCAAACATGGCCGCCAAACTGCTGCGAGTTCAAATATTGAGCCGGCCCGGTCCAACGCTGCAGCGCGGCGCGGCGCTGCCAGCCGAGATTACTAAAGTCCTTTTAAACTAAAGTTGAAGAAACGCTTCCGATACTTTGTATTCCTAAAAGTTCCAACACTTTTAAACTTAATTTGCACCCTACGTCCGTTCCATCTGAAAGCTCACGTTATTATTACAATTTGTATTAAGATTATGTGTTTGTTTTGTGACATTTTGAAATTTTGACGCTTTTATCTTTTGTTATAAAGTTGGCAGTTCAAATTTTCAATTTCACAGAATTACGAGCGTATCAATTTTGACGCATGGTGAATATTTATTGGAATACATCATGCCAAGTGAAAAGTAGCCAGTTTCTAAGTCCAAAGTTGAACTGCTTTTTTTTCGCCTCAAGAACTGTCAAAACATGCGACTTCGACAACGGTTTGCTCGTTGTTTACGTAAATACGTGCTTTTAAAAGTTGGCGCCTTCTTCTGATCAAGTTTTAATGCAACTGCTGAATGTTATGCCTATTCGAGTAGGATTAACGCATGAAATGAGAGCATGTAATTATTGGGAATTAAAATATAAACAAACAGTGGCATCGCTGAACACGTGACTTTGGCAGCTCCGTATGCGATTCTTGAGCCAATGTTAGGAAATAATGTGCAGAACGCTTGTTGTCTATGAAATTTCCCGGTAAGATTTGCAAGTACTCCACAGAAAAAAAAAGTGTTTTTTTCTGTCACTTATTGTACGAATTTCTTGAATGTGATATATGATGTAAGAATACAGTTTAAGAAGATAAATATTTTTAAAAAATGTCAATAAATAATACGCAATCTTAATATATGCATGCAAGCAAGTAACGCAGTGTGTTCTTGAGTGAACGCAAAAATCTTTTTGGAAATTTTGAAGCTATAATGTCTCTGGCTAAAATAATTATTCGAAATTTAACAGAAGCTTTTACCATTGAGCAATGGATAGGCATCACAAGGCTGTCAAGCGGAGAGGCAAGTTCGAACATCTAATAAACAAGAATTTCAAATGTCACTACCCGTTTCAGTCTTAACATATTAAAACTTTTATTGAGGAACCAATTTCACTGTTTACTTCGTAGTAAACCTAACAGGTGTGTGTATTGCTTTCGGGGTTTTTAGAATCAGAGGTCTGTAGTACTGTGGTCCAGCCACCAAAACTACAAAAGTGTGTAAGGTGGTTCAAGTCTAGCGTGTGACAAATCGTACAATTTTTCTAACATTTACCCACTCTTGGTAGGCCTATTTTCAAGTAACTGACTTCACTAAATTTTTGAAAAAAAAAAAAAAAAATTCTGCTCGAGTTTAATTCTTTCCAGATCAAGCTATTAAAAAAAAACTAAAACTGCATTGACAGAAATTCGTATTTCTTATATTTAAATTATCATAAATTTACTTGCAAATGTTTTTAAATTTTTCGTAATAGCATCTACCACGTGGTTTCACATAACAACATTCTACAGAGGTATGCTATAGCCACAGAGAAAAGCTAAGAGCCGACGTTACTAGGAAAGCTGGCCGCCAACATCATGTGTGAAGGTTCAGTAAAATCTATTTTTAGTGACAGGTAAATATTGCGTTTTAAACGACCCGTGGANTAATAGCATCTACCACGTGGTTTCACATAACAACATTCTACAGAGGTATGCTATAGCCACAGAGAAAAGCTAAGAGCCGACGTTACTAGGAAAGCTGGCCACCAACATCATGTGTGAAGGTTCAGTAAAATCTATTTTTAGTGACAGGTAAATATTGCGTTTTAAACGACCCGTGGACTAGACCCCACGGCACTGCATATTTTCATAGAAAGTATTCTATTTATTGGCGACTGCCCCAGCGTACGGCCAGTTTTACTTCAGACCAGGTGGCATGGGATTCAGTGGTTGTTTGTTTACGGATCTGCTATTGCTTCAAGAGTTCCACTGGACGTTTCTAATTAACTGTGATCTAACTGCAAACATAATGATAGTGTACTTATATTTGAAATAAAGCTAGACCCAAAATGAATTCACGAAGTTTTCCAGTCCCTATCCATTCATTATGCCATTTGGAATCTGCAGACAAATTTCAAAGAGGTGCACTGTAGTAATTAAAATATCATATTACATCCACAGTCTGGAGGAGTTGATAATAAGGGCGCGGTGCATAAATGAGCGAGTTATACATTATTATGCGTGCTCCTTGTGCACTGCGTAAATATATACGCATGACTGTGCAACGTAAAGTCTAGAGCATTGAAATACGACTGCAAAAGATAAAATACGCTGAAAGATAATGTGTTGATTTAAGGGTGCCCGAATACGTTATGGAGTGAATTCACAATTCTCGTGGATTGTTTTAAATTTTGGATTATAATCAACCCCCTCCACGTCAAAAGGCTAAACTGGGAATGGTTTATGTTATTTAATTTAAATTTATACCTAGGGTTCTTATACACAGCCTTGTCCGTGGATCTAACCTAGAACACTGCGCATCATAATCTATCCTTATAGCGACCGATGCAAATCTATTTGAATTTTATTTCAAGTAGTTCCTCTTCATAATACACAAAGTGTTCCCCAAGTACATTACCCGCAAAAGTGTTGAAGATCAAAAGTGCTTACAAATTTCTTACGACCCCACAAACCGTTGCGTTCTTGAAAGATGAGGTGCAGTCGGCATATCAATGTCGGGTTAAATAACGCGAAGTCTCTTTCGACACTAAAATTTATTTGTGCTTTTAATTAGTAAATATCTACAAGTAATACGAAACAATTTTTATTATAGCATAATTTCGCAGTTTCATAAAAACGCCAACAGCTCTGAATTTTGTTTTCGTAGGTATGAAGCAATCAACTGAAAAGGAAAACAGCATATGGTGTAGAAGTTTTTGGTCAAACATCTCTCTCTCTCTCTCTCACACACACACACACACCCATTCATTCACTCTCTCGGTCTATAGATGCGAGTTAAATAACTTATCTACATACACATAGAAACATACATGCGTGCGTGTCCGTTTTGCATCATTGCAAGGGTCAATGATTAATTATTTCAAGTATTTGACAAATTCAACTGAAAGTCAGCTTACTGCACTATACAAAAAACTCACACTTAAGTACAGACATATGATACCTCTTGACCATGATGGATTCGCAGCCACTTTGTTAACCAACACTGTGCTCAAAAATTACAAGTTATGTAAGGGTTTGTTTTTTGCCTCATACGAGTGACAGCACAGGTATCGTGCCGCAGAATATTCTTGCTAATGAGATTTTTTCCCATATATTCAGTGGGTAAAACAATGTCTGTTATCTTGTAGAACGAAGCAATATCAAAACCACCGAAGAGTTAAAAAAAAATATGTTACTGCTGTAACTTAATTTCAAAATCTTTCTTTCATCAACAGACTCNAAAATGTTACTGCTGTAACTTAATTTCAAAATCTTTCTTTCATCAACAGACTCATGGGCAGGCAACAAATTTTGAGTTACGAAAAAAACTAAATAAGCTGCTAAAGCGCGGCCAAACATTTTGTAAGTGATTTTTCCTTTTTAAAAAAAAACCCTATGACCACGAGTTCACAAAGGCCTCTCTTATCCGCCAAACGTCTTCGAATATTCCGGTAAGTNTATTCAGTGGGTAAAACAATGTCTGTTATCTTGTAGAACGAAGCAATATCAAAACCACCGAAGAGTTAAAAAAAAATATGTTACTGCTGTAACTTAATTTCAAAATCTTTCTTTCATCAACAGACTCATGGGCAGGCAACAAATTTTGAGTTACGAAAAAAACTAAATAAGCTGCTAAAGCGCGGCCAAACATTTTGTAAGTGATTTTTCCTTTTAAAAAAAAAACCCTATGACCACGAGTTCACAAAGGCCTCTCTTATCCGCCAAACGTCTTCGAATATTCCGGTAAGTNAAAAAAAAAACCCTATGACCACGAGTTCACAAAGGCCTCTCTTATCCGCCAAACGTCTTCGAATATTCCGGTAAGTTTTCTAGCATGTCTAATGGCCGAACCACGTGATTGTGGTCGCGTTTGTACGAAACAATCTTTTTTTTATCCATGACATTACCCACATTTTGCAATATTCCCTGCTTCATTTATCTCCGACCATTCGAATTCTTCTTATGACAAAACCATATTTTTCAGGCAATGAGTATATTTAAGAAATAAATCCAATTAAGATTTTCACTCGCCTTAGAAGATTTTCATATACCTATATATCCGTATTTTATTATTACGTGCATGTGAGTTAAATGTATAGGTATGCGTGTCTGTTATGCCTGTTCGTACTTACATACGCATGCGAGAAATATAGAAATAAAAAACAGATTGTGTCAAAAAACAAATTAAAAGATTTAAAATTTAAAAAATTATATATATAAACTAGCAAACCCGGCGAACTCCGTTTCGCCACCAGATGGCTTCGTTTTATGCAACATTTTGTTTNAAATCGGTTCGTGCGTTCTGGAGTTATAGCGTCAGGAAGGAAAACCCGACTTATTTTTATATAGTAGATATTTATACATTTGTTTAGTTATTTAGTTATTTATTCGCTTTTTATTATATAGTCAAAGTTTTAACTTAATAAAGTAATTTAAAATGAAAATAATTAAAAGAACTAATAAGAACAGAAGGTGTCAAAAAACAAATTAAAAGATTCAAAATTTCCAAAATGATATATATAAATATTTATATATTTGTTAGTTATTTATTTACTTTTTGTTTTTATTATTTATTATATAATCAAAGTTTTAACTTAATAAAATAATTTAAAATGATAAAAGTTAAAAGAAAAAAGCAATAAACCCCACACATATATATATAATTTTTGAAATTTTTAATNTATATATATATATATATATATATATATATATAGCAAAATGGAAAATGAGAAGTGCTTTTCACTAGTACAATGTTACGATCTGTCGGGATTCCCAGCATCCTTAAGAAGCACAGCGTACCTAGGCGGTAATATTTACATTGTCGTTATGTTATTGACACTAACGTGACAACGTTTGCTGAGTGTACGTTTGAAAGGAAACTTGCGCTTAGAATACGGGTTCTTTTGTTTCGGACGTCGTGGAAGTCCTTGTACTAAACCCTGCATTCTAAGATAATTCGTTTCGGTAGTTTAAGCCCGTTTGCTAGCAGACTGTTTTGTTCTGCTGTTTAAATTTATTTTACTAGTCTTCACGCTAATTCTAAGAACTTGTAAGGCACAGTTGTCACATCATCCACGCTACCCGTATGTGTCTGGGTTGTCTGTTTAAAACGTACTATTCTCTGAATCGTTGTGCGTGTTTAAAGCCCCCTTCTTCACTTTTAGAAATGGCGTAAAACCGAACCTTCTCAAAATGAATCTTAATATTCCGGTTACTTATATCAAACGAGATTTTTAATTTAGTATTCGATAGTAATTTATACACCTGCGTTTTTTTTTTTTTTACTCTCACACACTTTATATGATACTTAGTTACTAAAAACGAATAAATTGTTCAACCAATAAGTATATGAGTTATTCATATGTGGTAATGCGGTTTCAATCCTGCGTAATACTAAATTGAAACTTTATTTTTAATAATGAGATACCCACTTTTTAGATAGAGATCACACCATGTTGTGAGAAGAACTTTTATTCATATTACTGCCAAGGAAACAAATTTTCAACAATATGGTTTAAAAAGTATAGTGATCAAATTTAACAAAGATTTTTAGGTTTTTTCTATTATTAAAAAGACAGCGATATCAATAGCTAGGGATACACATATTACCATTCGCAGGTAGCACATCCTAGTTGTACAGATCAACCACAGTTTTTAAACCATGTCTGTGTCTTCTTATATCGAAAACCTGAAACAATTAATAATTAAAAACATAAACCCACTTGGTAACGGCGATAAATCAATTAAGTAGAAATAAAAAAAGGTCCATGATTAAGTAAATCATGGATTAATAGCGAAAATTAAAAGTAAAATGCACAAACTTTCTGGTCACTTTCTCAAGTAACCTGAAAGTCGCTTTCNGGATTAATAGCGAAAATTAAAAGTAAAATGCACAAACTTTCTGGTCACTTTCTCAAGTAACCTGAAAGTCGCTTTCTAATTGGGAAATAACTGCGTATTAAGACTTAAAGAGTAAATGTCGATCATGCAAATATACCTAATTATGTTTTCTATTTACACTGTCAAAAAATTTCCTTACAATTACGAAAAAAGTACTGGCAAATATTATTCGGATCTCTTCGTAAAATTATGGGCATTTAGTTTTCTACTGTAACGTATTTTCTGTTAATATACGAAACGAACAACCTTGTTTCAGGGAAACTTAATCTTAATAAATAAAAGAATTTTCTTAATATACGGAATTAATTTTACGGAAATTTAATTTAAAAAAATGAAAGAATTTTTGTAAATATACGGAATAAGTAACCTTATTGCACGGAAACTTAATCTTAAAAAATTACAGAATGTCTGTAATTGTACGGAATGAGCCCTATTTCACGGAANGGATTAATAGCGAAAATTAAAAGTAAAATGCACAAACTTTCTGGTCACTTTCTCAAGTAACCTGAAAGTCGCTTTCCAATTGGGAAATAACTGCGTATTAAGACTTAAAGAGTAAATGTCGATCATGCAAATAGACCCAACTATGTTTTCTATTTACACTGTCAAAAAATTTCCATACAATTACGAAAAAAGTACTGGCAAATATTATTCTGATCTCTTCGTAAAATTACGGGCATTTCGTTTTCTACTGTAACGTATTTTCTGTTGATATATGAAACGAACAACCTTGTTTCAAGGAAACTTAATATTAATAAATAACAGAATTTCCTTTAATATACGGAATTAATTTTACGGAAATGTAATCTTAAAAATGAAAGAATTTTCATAAATATACGGAATAAGTAACATTATTGCACGGAAACTTAATCTTAAAAAATTACAGAATGTCTGTAATTGTACGGAATGAGCCCTATTTCACGGAAACTTCAGTTAAACATACAACAGAATTTCCGTAAATATACGGAACACAGTGTGTAGTTTTACGGAAACTAGGCTGTAGCAAAGAACGGAATGTCCGTGAACGTGCATAACATATTGCGTAGCTTTACGGAACCTGGAAAGTCACGAAAACAGAATTTTCAGAAAGGGAAAGAACATGCTGCATAATAAGCTACAAAGCATACAGGTTATTATGTCATTAAGTAAAATTACTTAATTTAATTGAATTTTAACATTAGTTTTCATTAATGAGGGACAAACATCAACTGTTTTTTTTTTTTTTAATTCTCACCATTATTGACGTCTCCATGCTGGGCCGTGTGCAGGACACATGCATTACACGCGCCGAAAAATGCATAGCAATGCGCGGATCTAACGTTGAACACCTATTGTGAATGTAATTAAAGGTTTTTAACGCAAGTTCGTGTGTGCATGCGTGTGTGTAATACAATTCAAGTTTTTAAATCACATTTCACGTCGTTCGTCTCAGAGACTATGCCTGCAATGCAATTTCACCTGAAGGTATTTTTGCCTTTCATTTTGCCGTATAATCGTATGCTGCATTCCGTATTAGTGAGTTCCCACCCACCTGGTATAGATCACATGCATGTTTGCACATGCACACATACCAAAAATTATACTCCATACAAACTTTATTCATTGTATATAACAAATTGAATTTTTTTGTTGTTCAAATTGTTTGTGCTAATTTTTCACAACTTAATACATTTGAAAGTAATCTTCATTTAGGTGCCATTTCACTTTGCAATGAATAATTTTTTCTTGACAAAAATAACTTGTGGTGTAAACTTTTCATTAATTATTTGTAACATATTTTTGTAACACCATTTTTTTTATAGAAATCACACACACGAGAGCTAAATTTGAATGATAATTTATTGTTCTTAAAAGCCACAACTACAAAAAAGTTATTTAAATATAATAATATTATTTAATATCACAAAAATTGTACACACATACAATGCATTAACATGAGATGAAAATGAAAAAAATTTATTATTTCAACATTTTTAAAAATTCTGAAAATTGTTAGTTTTAGTCAACCGCATGCTTTCTGCATGGATTACTTCTAATTGCTTCATTTTCCATATTTACTTCAATTTTTTTGTTATTCTTCAGTTTGCACTTGCAACATATCATGGATACAATATATGAAGTATCATGTAAAACTATACTTCACATTGTTTACAGTAATGACATACTTTACTATGGTCCAAGCGGTCAGTTCTAAAAATACATCATTGTATTTTGATTTGAACAACTTCTGCATATGGACTGTGCTCTACAGAAATTTGTATAATGCTCAAACTAGAACTCGCATAAAAAAAAGAGAAACCCTGGCTGTTAAAATTGTGTCTAATGTACAGCACTAACACAAAAATAGTTGTGACAATTAGGACGTCAATACCGCTGATTGACAAACTAAACCAAACTTTATTTTTGTATGAAGCCCCTAACCCAATTTGAACTTAAAAAAAAAATTAATATTTGGGTTAGGAAATCTACAAATTGCCAGTTTTCGTCCCTTCAAAGGCGTGAAGTTCAGTGCAATTCCATTTTTATAACACACGACGTTAGACTACTACGATTTACAACTACTTCCATATGTTCGATATAATGTATCCAAAACCAAAATTTCCTTTTCTGTACTGTATTTTCAGGGTTGCCCACTTTTTTTATTCCCTGACATTTTCCTGATTTCGAGATAAAGGTAATCTTTTTTCCCTGACCTTTCACTAGCATTACTTTTATGTAAGGGTTGACACCTCTGCATTATAACACACTTTCACTGTGCCGGTCCCGCACTAGGCAGCATTCAGATACAAATATAGTATAGAAACGAAACATAAAACTAAAATCAATGAAATTATAACTTGTTCACAAGCACCTCTAAAGATAAGCTTCTGCACACAACCTCCTACACAAAATAAAACTCAAAGCTCACTTTACAGCATCCATATGGGTAACTATGTGTCGTGCAGTGGGATAAAATATTTCTATCTATGCTTCTATTAATTTACGTATGAATATGATCAGGAAGCTGAAAGGGATAAATTATTACTGAAGACATCATTTCCAGAATGGATACCAGATTTTCGAAACACAAGCATTTTTTAGAACATGTTTAATGTAGTTTATAATATGCGTGTCTGTGTTTAAAACACACAAGTACAACACTATACATATCCTGCAGATATATTTCCATGATGGCTAATGTAAATATTCGGCTGGCACTGTTTGTCAACAATGAGTTGACACACGCTAAAGGCCTGTGCATTTCCACAAAATTACGTCATTAAATGATGATGTACGGAATATTTTGCTACTAGAGCATTCTGTGATTGTTCAGCTAGTTTTAAAGTCGAGGCGTGTTTCCTTTCGTCTGTGTTAATCTTTGACACGTTTATGAAAAAAAAAAAAAAGTATAATTGCACTTGGACGATGTTAATTTAAAAATGCAAGATAATATATTAAATTATATCAGTATTAATTACAATGCATACGTTTTTTATCCTAACAACTTAGAAATACACTCTTTCAATATAAAATAATTTTATAAAAATTTTTTGAAACGTAAAAAACACTGAATTTTTGCGATTGAAAACATATTAAAATGTCAACAACGAGTTGCAAGACACGAAATGGAATAAATGGTCGTGTTGCGAAGCTAACGGATTCACGAGGTCGTCAGCGGATGTTAGTCGCATCAGTCGATGGCGGACGCGTAAAGGGGTGAATCGGCATCCCTTACGAGGAATATGTTGCTAAGCAAAGGTGGCCACGTCCACTACGATACACTTTTAGTGTAACCCTTACGCTAGCTTTTCGTAATTTATTTTTGAGATCTCGCATTTTGAATAAGAACATTCTATGTCATACCGCAATATACTTTGGCCCTAATTGAATTCGAGAAGTCTGTACGAACTGAATTTTGTTATGGGAGGTAAAATATACGTAATTGGAACACACTTGAAAAATTAAACAAGTTAACGCCTATACTTCAAGAACTAGTACGTTTATGTTATGCGATTTTTTTCGCGACTTACTTGACACATTTTGTGTGAGACACTGAGGCAATAATGCACAAGCGATAAACTGTACGCAAATCATGGTCTCCCTCTGTGAGTAGTTACCTAACGCACGAATATTCTAACGACTACGAAGTTTAACGAGCAGCAGTGGTGGAACAATGACTCTCAGAGAAGCGCAGCTAGAATGATGTTGAACCACCCACCCTTACTCTGGAACTACAGCAGCGTGTATGGAGCTCAAGTACGTACATACAGAGCAAAATACTGTTGCATAGCAGTTTATCTTAGCATTAATTAAATTTAGTCCTTTAGTACATTGTACTGTGATAACAATTAATGACATAATTTCGTCATTTACGCAATGTCATTTCAGCCCCCC